>CM038680.1:168040332-168291270 GCA_021605205.1 Aegilops longissima
CGGATATACTAAAAGCAAATCCGGCCGGGCCGAATACAGCAGACAAGACTCGTATGAACTGCGTCGTGATATAGCCCGACATAGAGGCGCCACACACTCCCAATGCTTCACTGATGAAGTAATGGATCACGAATTCCCGGAAGGTTTTAAACCCTTGAACATTGAATCATATGATGGTACAACAGACCCCGCGGTATGGATTGAAGATTTCCTCCTCCACATCCACATGGCCCGCGGTGACGATCTACATGGCATCAAGTACCTCCTGTTAAAACTCAAAGGACTTGCTCGGCATTGGCTCAATAGCCTGCCGACAAACTCCATTGGCAGTTGGGAGAATTTGGATGACGCATTCCTTGACAACTTCCAGGGCACTTATGTGCGACCACGGGATGCCGATGACATGAGTCACATAACCCAACAGCCAGGGGAGTCAGCCAGGAAATTCTGGACTCGGTTCCTAACTAAAAAGAACCAAATTGTTGACTGTCCGGATGCCGAGGCCTTAGCGGCATTTAAGCATAACATCCGCGACGAGTGGCTCGCCCGACACCTCGGCCAAGAAAAGCCGAAGTCCATGGCAGCCCTCACGACACTCATGACCCGCTTTTGTGCGGGCGAGGATAGCTGGCTGGCTCGCAGCAACAGCACATCAAGAAACCCTGGCAATTCAGATGCCAAAGATAGCAACGGCAGGCCATGTCGCAACAGACACAAGTGCCGCAACAACGGCGACAACGCCGAAGACACGACAATTAATTCCGGATTCAGTGGCCCTAAATCCGGTCAACGGAAAAAGCCGTTCAAAGGAAGCAATACGGGCCCGTCCTGCTTGGACCGCATACTCGATCGTTCGTGTCAAATTCACGGCATCCCCAATAAACCAGCCAACCACACCAACAGAGAATGCTGGGTGTTCAAACAGGCCGGCAAGTTGAATGCCTAAAACAAGGAAAAGGGGCTGCATAGCGACCACGAGGAGGAGCCCTGGCCGCCGAACACAGGAGGACAGAAGAAATTTCCTCCCCAAGTGAAAACGGTAAACATGATATACGCAACCCATATTCCCAAGTGGGAACGGAAGTGTGCACTGAGGGACGTCTATGCGATGGAGCCAGTCGCCCCAAAGTTCAACGCATGGTCTTCTTGTCCGATTACCTTTGATCGCAGGGACCACCCCACCAGTATCGGTCATGGCGGTTCTACCGCTTTGGTCCTTGACCCCATCATCGACGGATTTCACCTCGCTCGAGTCCTTATGGACGGTGGCAGTAGCCTGAACCTGCTCTATCAGGATATAGTGCGCAAACTGGGTATAGACCCCTCGAGGATCAAACCCACCAAAACCTCCTTTAAAGGTGTCATGCCAGGTCTAGAGGCCTGTTGCACGGGCTCAATCACACTGGAAGTGGTTCTTCAGATCTCCGAACAACTTCCGAAGCGAGGAGTTAATCTTCGATATCGTCCCCTTCCGCAGTAGGTATCACGCACTGCTTGGACGAACCGCATTTGCTAGATTCAATGCGGTACCGCATTATGCATACCTCAAGTTCAAAATGCCACGACCTCGCAGGGATATTAATGGAAACACAGAACGCTCGCTCCGCACATAGGAGCACACTGCAGCCCTCGCAGCAGAAGCGCAAAGCAGCCTTATGAGGCAAACCGCCAATTCGGCAAAAAAGACCCCGGACACCTTCAAGCAAGTCTGGAGTACCCTGCAAGAGGATCGCCAGGCACATTTAGAGCTCGTCTAGCAATTCGGCCTCCGTCTTAGCTCCAGTCAAGCGGCAAAATTTGCACCGCGCGTACATAATTACACACTCAAGATACCATGGGCATAGGCAGAGGCACGACCATGGCACGGCCCACAATGCGGCTCAACCGCTTCAGGACCTGTATACCTTTAACATTTTCTTCCTTTCAGGCCCCTATTCTCTAAAGGCCCTCTCCGATCGTCTGATTATCGGACCAGTCACGGGAAGGAAGCACCAAGGAAGCTAGAAGCTTTCACGTACAAGGGAATCCTCAGGTGGTCTCTGATAACGATCGATATACCTGTTTTGCATACCCACATGCAGCTTGCCCTTGGATAGGACATGTCAAATAGTCCTATTTTTTACTTATTGCACTACATGTATGCATACGCTTTGACGTATCATTTAAATAACAATGTACATCATTAGCTCAGTATTGCATTCTTTCATATTTTTTCCCTGTCTGCTTATTTACGACAAATTGCACCCGTACATTCTGATATGTCCAGTGCGCCAGGGGCTTCCGTGTACCCCATAACATGGCATGAAAAGACTGAACGCTTTCGATAGTGCGGCACCCCGAACTTATAGCATTATATGCATCAACTCCAATCATGTCTTGGGTCAATAGTTGGGTTTGCCCGACTCCCATGTTTTGGTACCTTACGTTCCGCTATATCGGCTAAGGTAGCACTGGGAGAACTACTGCGATTGTGTCCCAGTTCTCCCGGACGAGCACCTCAGTAGAGAAAGCCGAAAACTGACTGTCATAATGCGGCGAGAGCTGGTCGCTGTTCGAGAGGTCTCAAATCCTTAAAGATTTTTTCCGCTTCGGGCGAGGAGTCGGGCTTGTCCGATTTAGGCGTACATAGCGCCCCAAGTTCGGCCTTCCGAATACTAGGGGATTCGCCAAATTTAAAATTGTAGACTTCCATGGCTAAGTGAGAGTGATAAAGCTTTATAGTCCGATTGCCTGGTTCGTTGTGCTGAACACCTCCTTCGAAGGACCCAAAACTAGGATAAAGAGTGATCAGGTTTATCCCGAACACCTCAGTACTAGTTACATGGGGGCAGAAGCCGACGACTGGCCAACTCTCAAATTTTATAAACGGCCACACAGAAGGTAATATTTTAAATTAACAAACGTTACATAGCGCACATGAACTCGTTTCATATTGCAGGATCACATGCGTACATTCATTCAAATATTAAATCCTTAGCACATTCCTCTGCCACAAGGCGAGCACCCTTCAGGACACTATCATAATACTTTTCGGGGTGGCGATGCTCCTTGCCCTCCGACGGCCCCTCCTTCACCAACTTTTCAGCGTCCATCTTCGCCCAGTGCACTTTCGCCCGGGCAAAAGCCTTGCGCGCACCCTGCTACCTCTTGAGCCCTGCGTTGGTTTTCCCTTGAAGAGGAAAGGGTGATGCAGCAAAGTAGCGCAAGTATTTGCCTCAGTCTTTGAGAACCAAGGTATCAGTCCAGTAGGAGGCTACGCGTGAGTCCCTCGCACCTACACAAAACAAATAAATCCTCGCAACCAACGCGATAAGGGGTTGTCAATCCCTACACAGTCACTTACGAGAGTGAGATCTAATAGATATGATAGGATAATATTTTTGGTATTTTGTTGATAAAGATGCAAAGTAAAATAAAAGCAAAGTAAAAAGCAAAGGAAGTAACTAAGTGTTGGAAGATTAATATGATGAAGATAGACCCAGGGGCCATTGGTTTGACTAGCGGCTTCTCTCAAGAGCATAAGTATTTTGCGGTGGGTGAACAAATTACTGTTGAGCAATTGACAAAATTGAGCATAGTTATGAGAATATCTAGGTATGATCATGTATATAGGCATCACGTCCGAGACAAGTAGACCGACTCCTACCTGCATCTACTACTATTACTCCACACATCGACCGCTATCCAGCATGCATCTAGAGTATTAAGTTCACAAGAACAGAGTAGCATGTAAGCAAGATGACATGATGTAGAGGGATAAATTCATGCAATATGATAAAACCCCATCTTGTTATCCTCGATGGCAACAATCGTGCCTTGGTGCCCCCATCCTTTGGGAAAGGACACGCAAGATTGAACCCAAAGCTAAGCACTTCTCCCATTGCAAGAAAGATAAATCTAGTACGCCAAACAAAACTGATAATTCGAAGAGACTTGCAAAGATAACCAATCATACATAAAAGAATTCAGAAGATTCAGATATTGTTCATAGATAAACTTGATCATAAACCCACAATTCATCGGTCTCAACAAACACACCGCAAAAGAAGATTACATCGAATAGATCTCCACGAGAGAGGGGGAGAACATTGTATTGAGATCCAAAAAGAGAGAAGAAGCCATCTAGCTACTAACTATTGACCCGAAGGTATGAGGTAAACTACTCACACTTCATCGGAGTGGCTATGGTGATAATGTAAAAGCCCTCCGTGATCTATGCCCCCTCCGACGGAGCTCCGGAACAGGGCCCAAGATGGGATCTCGTGGGTACAGAAGGTTGCGGCGGTGGAATTAGGTTTTTGGCTCCGTATCTGATCGTTTGGGGGTATGTAGGTATATATAGGAGGAAGGAGTACGTCGGTGGAGCAACAGCGGGCCCGCAGAGGTGGAGGGCGCGCTTGGGGGGGGTAGGCGCGCAGGGGGGTAGGCGCCCCCTACCTCGTGGCTTCCTCCTTTATTTCTTGACGTAGGGTCCAAGTCTCCTGGATCATGTTCGTTCTGAAAATCACATTCCCGAAGGTTTCATTCCGATTGGACTCCATTTGATATTCTTTTTCTGTGAAACTTTGAAATAGGCAAAAAACAACATTTCTAGGCTGGGCCTCCGGTTAATAGGTTAGTCCAAAAAATAATATAAAAGTGAATAATAAAGCCCAATAATGTCCAAAACAGAAGATAATATAGCATGGAGCAATAAAAAATTATAGATACGTTGGAGACGTATCACACCCTCAATGCAGACGGACTGCTTTATGACTTCAAACCGTGGGCAGGCGTTCACAAGCCGCCTTACCAGGCCGAAATAGCTCCCATGCAGGGCTCGCTTGAGCCACATCCGGACTATGAGACCCTTCATGGCGTTCGCCGCCTTGTGAAGTTCGACCAGTTGTTTCAATTTGGTCGCTCAAAACATCGCATGTTCGGTCCCGATATCTTTGAAACAGAACAACTTCTCTATCGAGCTCCCTTCCTCGGCCCGATAGAACTCCAAGGCATCCGACACACTGCTGGGTAGATCTGCGAACGCTCCTGGAGAGCTCCAAATTCAGGTAAGTAAAAGGAAAGTTTCCTTCACATGCTTGCTTTGCATAATGAATGCCTTACCCGCCGCTATATTCTTAACCGCCTCAATTTCTTGGAGGGACTTTTGGGCTTCGGCCTTGGCATTTTGTGCATTCTCGAGGGCCTTTGCAAGCACGGACCCTTGCGTCTTAGAGTGACGCTCCAAGGACTCGTACTTCTTGACAAAGTCCTGGAGCTCTTGCTGCACCTCGCCGACTCGGGCCTTTTGCTTCTCGCGCTCGGCGCGCTCCTGGGCCGATTTGCCTTCGGCCTCGGACAACGCCTTCTTCAGAGCCGCCATTTCGGTCGTGGCCCCTAGCAAAATTCATGACGATCCTGTGATCTAACAACCACCTTCCTTTTTCTTTATCAATAAACAGACGGGGTATTACTTACCTTTATTCTCTTCGAGCTGCCTCTTGGTAAGGCCGAGCTCTTCCTCGGACCGCTCAAGGTCCCGCTTCAGTGCGGCGACCTCCGCCGTGCGAGCGGCAGCGGCCAGCAGCGAAGCCTGCTTATTCACATAGACTATTCTGAGTAGACTCCTGTGATTATTATTTGATCCTCTATTCGGCCTTTAGCGAACACCAAACAGAGCATCAGGGGCTACTGTCTATGCTATAACATTTTCTCATAATTTGATTACTTACCTCAAAGCCTGTTAGGAGGCTGGCACAAGCTTCAGTCAGTCCGCTTTTGGTGGACCGAACCTTCTTGACCACCGCACTCATGATAGTGCGGTGCTCTTCGTCAATGGAAGCGCCGCGAAGCGCTTCCAGCAAATTTCCCGATGCCTCTGGATGGACAGAGGCCATCAGCACAGACGGCTTGCCCCTCTTGGCGAGGAGTCGCCTGGCAGAATCCGGAACCACTGGAGGTTCCGGCGCAGTATTCGGCTGGACTTGCTGCCCCCGGCATTAGGACCCATGGGAGTCTTTCCCCTCGTGCGCCCAACGCCTGGAATGTCGCCTTGGGGCGCCTCCGGAATTGTCTCCCCTTAGTTTAGTGCCCTTTGAGACAACACCTCGACGTCGTCCGTAGGGCGGGGGGAGGAGGCGGTCGGGAGTGAATTGTTGTTCATCTCCGACGGGCCCAAAGACTCATCCGAAGAGGATATGTCGATATGGGCTTTGGATGGACTGCATGATCATGTTCGGCATGATAAGAAGCAATAAAATAAAAAATACCAAGAACTATTATGGTATCTGGATACTTACAACTTCGCCAGGGGCTTGTTTCTGGGTAACCACTCCTCGTCGCTAAAAACGGCCGCCGTGGAGCAGTCCGGAAGGAGAGTCCTTCCCTTCTTGGATCCTTCGGCCTCCCCTGACGGGGCGACCTTACTTTTCTTGTCTCCCCTGGCTGGGGGGGGGGGGAGAACTTTCCTCTTTCTCCTCCTCGTTCTCGTGGGAGGAGGGCGCCTCGGTGTTATCGGACGATGAGTCCGATACGACCTTGCGCCGGATACCTTTCCTGGTCCCCGTGGCCTTCTTCTCCGGCACCTCATAGGGCGCCGGAACCAGCATCTTCGTTAGGAGAGCCCTTGCTGGATCTTTGGGCAGTGGGGCCGAATAATCAATCTGCTCCGCTGTCTTGACCCAGTCCTGTTAAATGGCGTGGAGGCTTAGATCCCTCATATGATTATACTGGGGAAAGGAACATCTTATGAGATACAAGGAGCTTACCGGATTAGCATGGCGCTTCACGCTGAGTCCGCGATCCTCGGTAAGGGGAGGAGGTACCTCGGCGGACTTGAACAACACCTTCCAGATGTCTTGGTGCGTCGTGTCGAAGAGCTCTCACAGCGTCTGCTGCTTAGCCGGGTCAAACTCCCACAAATTGAATGCTCATCTTTGACATGGGAGGATCCGACGGAAGAGCATGACTTGGACCATGTTGACAAGCTTGATTTTCTTGCTTATCATGTTTTTGACGCAGTTCTGGAGTCCGGTCAGCTCCACCGATGAACCCCAGGATAGGCCCTTCTCTTTCCAGGAGGTGAGCCACATGGGGATGCCGGATCGAAATTCGGGGGCCGCCACCCAGTTGGTGTCGCGCGGCTCGGTGATGTAGAACCACTCCGATTGTCACCCCTTTACGGTCTCCACATAGGAGCCTTCGAGCCAGGTGATGTTTGGCATTTTTCCCACCATGGCGCCTCCGCACTCCGCTTGCTGGCCGACCACCACCTTCGGTTTAACGGTGAAGGTCTTCAGCCACAGGCCGAAGTGGGGCTTGATGCGGAGGAAGGCCTTGCTCACGACGATAAATGCCGAGATGTTGAGGATGAAATTGGGGGCCAGATCATGGAAGTCCAGCCCGTAGTAGAACATGAGCCCGCGGACAAATGGGTGGAGGGGAAATCCCAGCCCGCGGGCGAAATGGGTAAGGAATACAACCCTTTCTTGGGGTTCGGGGTTGGGGACGATCTGCCCCGCGTCTGGGAGCCGGTGCGTGATATGTGCGGCCAAGTATCCGGCTTCCCGGAGCTTTGTAATGTTGTCCTCCGTAACGGAGGAGACCATCCACTTGCCTCCCGCTCCGGACATGTTTGGAGTGGTTTTGCGGAGAAAATGCGAACTTGGGCGCTGGAGCTCGAGTGCGCGAGAATGGATGGGCAGGGAAGAAGAAGGCGTGGGTAAAAAGGAGGAGTCCTTGTCCCTTTATAAGGGCGGAAGAAACTGTGCGCCTCCCCACCTGCCTGGTAAACTCGCTTATTCCCCAAGCGTCGTGATTATGTAATCCCTCTGCTCTCATGCCTTTGAAGACATGTTCTAGTGTCTTTGTTCACTCATTTCTGTGCGTATATGTAGTCATATATGGAGTATAATATCGAAAATCATCTTATATTTCTGAACGGAGGTAGTAATATAATATGGTTTCTATTTGAATTAGAACCAGGTCTGTGGTGGAGATGAAGTTCTCAAAGTCATGCCGTGTGAACTGGAAGACCTGATGATGAGTTCTACTGCTGAACTATCCAGCTGCTATGTCCTTGTCGCCACGTGTCCCGAACTAGTGTTTTCTGTAGCATTGTTGTCGCGTGTTCTCGAGGCTGTACTTGACCACAACAATTTCCTGGATGTGCCTTCGATTACGAAGGGTGTGGTTCTTGTAAAGCTTCCCAACAAATCTGATGCGGCCTGTCTTCATCATCATGTTTATGAGTGGTAAGACCACTCTGTTAGGTTCTCCAAGGTTGACAAGATGGTGATGGTGCATGTAGACATCTCACACGAAGTCCATGGCCTAGTCAGTTATGCGGGGTTCATCCCGTAGGTCGGTGGCAAGAAATAGTCTGCGGAGTTTAGTTAGTGCAACTTTGCTTGTCTGTAGTAAGTACTATTGTTCAGTACTTGATTTGTGTTTGTGAACCATGTATTGTTTATTAGTACTGCCGGTTTTGGTGTGCGGTCAGTCCTGAGAACGCTCTATGTTAATGTCTGTCCACTCAATTCAGTCTGTATACTTTGAAGTATCCATATCATATTTTTTGTGAGGACGGTCTATCAATTATGGTTACACTCCAATATCTGTATGCATTGCAGGGTTTATCGCACCCACCAGGATTTCAGGTCCATGGATGTTCGGTCCATACGATTTGTCACGACCTTTGACTGTCTCCCTTGTAGGGAGTAGGCGGGGCCCTGCATGCCACCGTAGTTGGACGATCAATCTTCTATTTAGTACTTCAACATAGTGATTTCTGGTAAGGATTCACTCGTGTCACATCAAGTAAATCTTATTGATTTACCGTCTAAATCTTATTGATTTAATGTCATGTTTTCTTTCTTTTCCTGCAATTTTACGATGCAGGTTTTGCCATGTGACATTCATCACGAATAAACCGCTTGGTTTGTTCTACGATGGCTATTTTGCAGGTTTCACTTCTTATGTCGTGTCGAAGAACGAAGGCACCGCCCATCACTTATATTATCGAAAAAATTGGATCGATCATTTCTGCAGTACAAGCTGAATCCCTATGATGAACTGCGGTTTGGTTTAATAAACACGCCACGATTAGTCCTTCTCGCATTTAAAAGAAATGAAAAATACGACTGGATCATGGTCACGGAGCCTAGTCAAGTTAGAAAGCTGATCATAGCAGACCAGACACGATCGCCGCTGTCTCGCATGATCGAGCACCGCAGATTGCTCTAGCATCGACAGCGGCAGCCGCCACCGATCCAGATGAGGATTGGGCGGCGACCGTCGGCCGATCATCCCGATCTACCGGAGGATCGGGCATCGACACGGCACCGCGCCGACACGGCACCAGCTCTACAAGGAGCACCATCTCCGCAGCATGAGCGGCTTCGCACTGCACCAACACTTGCACTAGCATTCTGCTCCGCCCATGCAGGTTGTTCGCAACAGAGGCGGGCTGCAGTTCACACTTCATATACCAAAATCCTTACAAAACCGACATGTCCACCTTCTAGGTAAGCATTGGCCGCCCAAGTGCTTCGTTTTTTTTCTTTCCATGTTATTTCACATGATTCTTCGTGTTGATCTAACTGTTTGGGTATGTCTTCTTGTTTGCAAACAGAGAATTTCTAGAGCAATGAGGAGTCGCTCAACAATCCAGGCGCATCATGCCAAGTTTCTCTTACCATGCGCAACCTTGGTGTGAATGAACCTGCTCAATATACCGTAAGTACAAAGGATGGTCGCGATGATTGATGCTAAAGGATGGTCAAGGTTCACATCTAAATCATATCTTGCGGTAGGGGATTGTGACGCCCCCGGCTCAATCGTACACTAATCATGCACGCAAATGTGTACGATCAAGATCAGGGACTCACGGAAGATATCACAACACAACTCTAAAACATAAATAAGTCGTACAAGCATCATAATACAAGCCAGGGCCTCGAGGGCTCGAATACAAGTGCTCGATCATAGACGAAGTCAGCCGGAAGCAACAATATCTGAGTACGGACATAAGTTAAACAAGTTTGCCTTAAGAAGGCTAGCACAAATGGGATACATATCGAAGAGGCACATGCCTCCTGCTCGGGATCCTCCTAACTACTCCAGTGGTCGCCGCCGAGCTGCACGTAGTAGTAGGCACCTCCAGTAGTAGTCGCCACCGAAGGTGGCGTCGCTCTGGGCTCCCTCGTCTGGTCGCAGCAACCGGGTAAAGAAAGGGGAAAAAGGGGGGACAAGGCAACCGTGAGTACTCATCCAAAGAACTCGCAAGCAAGGAGCTACACTACATATGCATGGATATATGTGTAAAGGGCCATATCAAGGACTGAATCTGAGAATGCCGTAATAAGAGGGGATAGCTAATCCCGTCAAGACTACGCTCGCAGCCTCCGCCTTGCAAAGATGCGAGAGTAGATCAAGTCCTCCAAGTAGCATCACATAGCAATAATCCTACCCGCGATCCCTCCTCGTAACCCCGAGAGAGAGCGACCACCGGGTTGTATCTGCACTTGGAAGGGTGTGTTTTATTAAGTATCCGGTTCTAGTTGTCATAAGGTCAAGGTACAACCCAAGTCGATCTGCTATCAAGATCATGGCTATTCAATAGATTAACTTCCCTAGGGTGCACCACATAACCCAACACGCTTGATCCCATTTGGCCGACACACTTTTCTGGGTCATGCCCGCCGCTGAAGATCAACACGTCGCAGCCCCACCTAGGCACAACAGAGAGGCCAGCACGCCGGTCTAAACCCAAGCGCGACAGGGTGCAGGCCCATCGCCTTAGCACACACAAGACGTTGCTTAACGCGCCGAAGAAGAACTAGCCCCTTAATACAAGAGCAGGCTTATGCGTTCCAATCCGGCGCACGCCGTCATTGGCGTCACGAAGTGCTTCGGCCGATACCACGACGCCGAAAGTGCCCATATCTTTCCCACGAGTTGGTTAGTGCGTATAGACCAAATGGCCGACTCGGATCAAATACCAAGAACTCGTTAAGCGTGTTAAGTATCCGCATGAACGCCCGAACAGGCCAGGCCCACCTCTCTCCTAGGCGGTCTCAACCTGCCTGCCGCTCCGCCACAAAGATCCATCCAGAGGGCCGTCGGGACAAAGGTCCTTTCAGCCCCAATCCGTGAATCACTGCTGGTGCTCCACAAGCTGACCCGACTTTGGTCACCACATGTATCATGTATAGTATATAGTATATACCCGTGATCACCTCCCGAGTGATCACGGCCCGATAGTATAGCACAGCAGACGGACAAGAATGTAGGGCCACAGATGGAAAAACTAGCATCCTATACTAAGCATGTAGGATTGCGAGATAAAGGTAACAACAAGAGTAGTAAGGACGGGCTATGCATCAAAGATAGGTATAACGGAAAGCAATAACATGCTACACTACTCTAACGCAAGCAAATATAGAGTAGAATAGGCGATATCTGGTGATCAAGGGGGGGCTTGCCTGGTTGCTCTGGCAAAGAGAGGGGTCGTCAACTCCGTAGTCGAACTGGGTAGCAGCAGCGTCGGTCTCGTAGTCTACCAGAGAGAAGAGGGGGAAGAAACAATGAATACCATGCAAACAGATGCATATCGATGCATGACATGACAAGTAACTATGCTAGGGGTGCCCTAACGCGGTATGAGGTGATACCGGTGAAAGGGGGAAGCATCCGGGAAAGTATTCCCGGTGTTTCGCGTTTTCGGGCAGAGGAGCCGGAGGGGGAAAGTTGCGAGTTCGATAGGTTAGGGGGGTGTGGCGGACAAACGGGATGCGTATCCAGAATCGTCTCGTCGTTCTGAGCAACTTTCATGTTGAAAATAATTTAATCCGAGTTACCGATTAAAAGATATGATTTTCTAAAGATTTTATTAATTTCTAGAATTTAATTAATTATTTAATTTAATTCGAAAATGGAATTATGACATCAGCATGATGTCATGCTGACGTCAGCAGTCAACAGGGGTTGACTGGGTCAATCTGATGGTGGGACCCGTTGTCATTGTTCAAGACTAACTAATCAGGTTTAGTTAGTCTAACTAAAATGATTAGGTTTATTAACTACAATTAATTAGGTTAACTAATCATGATTAATTAAGTTAATTAATTCTTTAATTAATTAATTAATATTTTAATTATTTTAATTATTTATTTATTTACTTTTTTAAATCCTTTTTTAATTTTTTCGTGGGTGGGGCCAGCTTGTCATAGGGCCAATGGCCTTAGCGCCATGGTGCTAACGGCTGGAGGGCGGGCCGCCTCAATCTGGGCGCCGATGTGCGAGGCGATCGCCAGGCGACGGCCGGTGGCGGCGTCGGGAGGCGGAGCCGGAGGGCCACTAGGCGACGCCGTGGCCTCGCGGGCACCGGCGCGCTGGCAGCAGAGGTCGGCAGTCTTGGCGGCGGTCGGCGAGGCACCACGGCGAGCGAGGAGTGGGGGCCGCGGGCGCGACCAGTCGCAATCTTGCGACGATGGCGCGGACGCGCCGGGCGCGTCGGTGGAGGTCAAGGCCGGCTTGGTCGACGCGGGCGCTGCGGCCGTGGCGATAGCCATGGCGGATATCGCGGGCGCAGGAGCCGAGACGGGGCGGACGGCGCACGGAGAGTACGCAGGACGAGGGAGAGAGGAGGCCGGGCCTCACCGCGGGTCTGTAGGGCACGGGCAGCGGGGGTCGAGGAGGAGGCGGAGACGAGCGACGCAGGGGAGGGGATCCGGCGAGGAAGCAGTCCGGCGAGGTCTTCGGGTGGCGGCGAAGTCGAGATCCGGCGAGGGAGTCCGAGGAACGGCGGGGTCCAGGGCGACAGTGTCGGGGAGCCGGCCGACGACGGTGCTCGGGGCGACGATGGGGTTCGATCCGGGCGGCGGCGAGGGGCGTAGGGGGAGGGCCCGACGCGGTGGCGGCTGGTGGCGGCGGGGACATGCGTCGCCGGCGAGGCGTGTGGCGGCGATGACAGGGGCTCGGGGTGGTTCAGTCCCGATCCGATCTGGATCGGGAGGGGGAGCGAGTGGGTGACGGGGTGGTTAGGGTTTCGGGGTCTCACCGGTGGGGGGGATAAGGAGGGAGTGGGGGGGCCGGCCGGGGCCTGGTGGTGGCCCAGTGGGGCCTGTGGTCAGCTGGGCCGAAGCGCAGGGGAGTTTCTCTTCTTCCTTTTTTTCTGTTAGTTTTAGGTTTTAGTTTTTCTGTTTTATTTTTATTTATTTTATTTTCTGTTTTAAATCAGTTTAAACTATTTAGACATTTTCTAAAAATGTGTTTACTTCTCCACAATTACCTTTGTAATATTTGGCAACCACCGAACATTTTTGTTTCAAAATTTGAAAACTTTGTTTGTTGCCAAAAATCCAAATTTGAATTCGAATCATTCTGAACTAACGCGAGATTAGCGACAGTAACGGAGGTGACATGGCGTCATTAGCAGAGGCTACTGTAGCTTGATTATCCGGGCATCACAATTCTCCTCCACTACAAGAAATCTCGTCCCGAGATTTAAGAGGGAAGCAAGGGGGAAAGTTCTGGTTATTCTAATGGATCTTCTCGAAGAAGTTAATCCCTTTCGTTGATGCCTTCAATTCTTTATTCCAAAGCATCACGATGAAGTTGTCGTCCTCTCTTCGGGGAACTCCATCGTACTTACGAATAGGTAAGGGGCAGCTCTACAATGATAGGATGTTTTAAGAGAAATTCATCTGGGGGTATCCCAGGAATGAACATATGAGTATCTCTCGAGTTGAACAAAGGACACACATCGAGAGCAAAGTAAGACGGTGTAATAAGAAGTTTCAAGCGGATAGGCAATCGTTCATTGCCTGAAGCAGAGTGCGAAAGGGGTTCAGAGCAACGGGAATAAGTATTGTGTCCGATACTAGAATAGATCAACAGGCAAGTGGCCCGTGAATTACATACAAAGTCAAGCACGAGGAATAACTTTGACAACAGTGTGTACAGGAGAGTCAGGTTTCGATCCTGTGGAACTGTGGATTATGGGCCCACCATGTGGGTTAGAAGCAGGAAGGCGCTAACATTTGCACGGTCAAGATAGCAAGGTATGTCAGAGGATAGCCTGTCAGTTTTGTTGGCAACAATGTTGGTACCTAGGGCGAGGGACGAAGAGAACCATTTTCCTGCTCGTTGAAACGAGGCGGACCAATAGGCAAAGTTCTCGTCCATCGGTGCTTACCGGAATGTCATCAACAAAAGTAACAGGGTCTCACTGACAGAGTTGTACATCGAGGTTTTTACATAAGCAGTGAATTATTACTGCTTAGATTATATAGATCACAAGAAAGGTCAAACAGACCAATGGAAAGGAAAATGTGATCATTAGGTTAAGCAGAACAATGGAAAGGAAAAATGTGTTTAAACACATATTTGAGGGTATATCCTTCCCAAGGACAAGCGAGCATGATATCCACGATAGGATATAACGTAGAAAATCCTCTAGGTGAGGGGAGATAATTTCATGACGTTACCCATACAACGGTGTTTGGATAATTGAGCAGGAAACATTTAGCATTGGGCTTCAAATGTTCTTGTTGAAAATCAGAGTATAACCGACATGCTTCGAGATAGCATTGACATGGTCATCAGGTGAAGATCAGACTTTGGAAACTCAAAGGATCCATCAGGAACAACTTATAGAATAAGTCTTACAATTTTCTCCAGGAAGAATGGTTATCCTTGCAAAAGAAATTATAATGATAGGTCCTCCGGCCAGGTGTGCTAGTCATGACATCACCTTACCGGGTCATATAAGGACCAATGTTATAACTCTTGCAAATATGTTCCAACCATCATATCTGACCGAGATTCAGATCTGATTGCTATGGAGATACCTCAGACTCAGGATGCCGGAGAAGAAAGGTGCAACACAAATTGTTGAGATGACATGGTAAGATTCTCGGAAGATGAACTATGGAAGTGAGTTCCAAAACAAGAGTTCATCAGTAAACCAAGGAGAGGATGAGGAGGCGGCTGATGGACTCAGCAACAATTCAACAAGATTTCCAAAAGATGGATTTCCTCAATTATGGGAACAAGGAGACAACATTCGTCAGATCAAATGATATAATGATGTATGCTCGAGGGAAACATACACAATTAAACATTGGTTGAAAGATGCACCCGAAGTATGGGTTTAGGTAGCATGATCAATGTTAGAATGGTGACTCGATAACCAAAAGACTTAGAATGAAACTATCGGCCATTGACTTTAAAGCAACAGGGTTGCTAGAAATTTTGAAATCGCACATCATAGTTCAATTGTCGGTTCTCCGGTTAGAAACAACATGGGGACCAAGGAATGAACAGATATGGCAAGAAGTATCATTATAGCAAGAATTCTGAAGAGGTGGAGAAATCCTCACAACATTCTTGACATCAAAGATGGTAATACTCCGCGGTAGAATCATAACATAAGTTGGATAGAAAGGAACTCAAGTTACAACATAAAACTAGAACAAGTTTTGTGTTGCGGAAATCTAAGAATGTAAATCGATGATAACACAAATCATCGAGGACAAGGATGGTATTGGGAACCTAGGAGGAGTCAAAATGTTGATGATGATCACGACAATTTGTCGAGAGAATTCATGAAGATGTAATCAATTGGCGATGACATCAAGTCAAAGGAATGATGAAGCAAAAGGTTATTGAAACCATGGGTATGACACAAACTCGAAATCAAGTTTGTTGGTCAAGGAGAAATGGTATGACGAGGAAGATCGACGTAAGCTTAGCTCATCGTCGGAACTGGTGCTCCCGGAATAAGGACCAGGTAGCACAGTTTGAAATCATCAAGACAATGATATAGCCAAACAGGCTAGGAATGGCGTGATCGGGTACAAACTCATACTTATAGAAGCTTACTGGAGAGTTGTTGAACCGTAGTGCGGACTGGGTTCAGTTATTGGTGTCTTTGAGTGTTTAATAACTCAGAGCCCGTGAAAAATTGGAATCAGTGGGAATGTAGCACTTGATGAAGAACTCATAAGATGTTATGCAGTTCCATGATAATCTCGAGATACCAGGGGGGTAATACTCGATGACAGATCAAAGTAGAGGTTGGACTGGGGTATTGCTCTATAGAAGTCAAGTGCTTAACCTTGCACGAGAAATGGTATTTAAAAGAGAACATGGTCGGAACCACGATTGCAAAAGGCCAGATCCCAGATATAAGATGAACTTATACCAAAGGAATAATTAATTTAAGGGAAGCTTTAATGATAAGATCTACATCGTGTCCATGGGCATGAACACAAGTTCAAGGTCGACTCCCACTTCTCCAATGCATAACCTTTCATTCACTTCTCACGTTCGATGAAGTTGCAGTGTTGAAATTTTATCTAGCGAAGCACCAGAAGAGTATGACTCGTGAAAACTTTCGGGTTCACACGGTTTAGAGAAGGCATATGTTCAACCCATAGGGCTTCTTAGAAACATATACCACAAGTTTCAAGAGTAAATAACACAAGCCCGAAAGCGAGCATGGTTGGCCAAGCAGAGGATACAACTTAACAAGGGCATTATGTATCGGGGAAGAACTCACAAAGTGATCAAATGTGAAGGACTTTGCCGGATAACAATCCAACACAGGACTTGATGGTCCACAAAGTATCGATGTGAGTATCGATACTCAAACGAAGAGGAAGGAATGCAAATGCAACAAGGTTATGGAATCATCTGAATAATTCAAAGCTTAAATGCAAAGGAATTATGATTTCCAAAACAAAGGATCGTAAGCGAGCGTTACGATCAAGGACGGATCAATTGAATATACGGAGGCACAATCGATGTGAGATAGTTTGGTCGAGAACCAGCTCATGTTTGAAAGACGCCCGAGCCGGAGAGATAATTTAAAAGGATCAATCGATGATTGCGTACATTCGCACTCATGTTGAATCAATAGGATCAAAATGACGGTGCCTAAGGATACTAACGAATATTGCCAGACATATGGAAAGCATCCATAATGCAAGCAGATAAGTATTGCAGAGCAATAAGCTATTAAGGATTTTTGGAGGATCAAATAGTATTTCGAAGACCAATGTGAAACACATGAACAACTGGGGATAACGGATACTCGATAAGGGCGAGAAATTATCCATAGGGGTATTCAGGTGGCAAGGAACAGCAAGGCAGTAAGCTTAAAGGATTATCGAAACAACGACGAGTGTTTCGGGGTATCTTGTAATAACAAGACCAACTGGGGATGATATAAGAATAACAACTGTAAGTAGTTATCCATAAGGGTTGACGGTGGAAGGGGAATTGCAAACGCGATGAACACAAGTTCTCGGGTTAACAGCGGAAAGTATCTTCAGGGTCTTCACTTGCAACAGACGATCATCAGTAATAAGGGGCTCTCCAGGTGAAAGTGATAACGATATCCTAATGTTAGATTTAGCAAAATTCATTTAACCCGAATAGAAGAGAGATCAGAGTCCCAGAGTAAAGGTCGAGGAGTAAAAGATCCTAGTACCACCCAATGGCGACATGGGCCCATGGGCCGCACAACCATGTTAGTAAAAGTTTTTGCAATGCCTAGACTCGACTTCGGCCAAGGAGTGTGGAAGGGGATTCTACTGAAGTCGGCTCGATACCAACTTCAGCGCGCCGGCTCAATCGTACACTAATCATGCACGCAAATGTGTACGATCAAGATCAGGACTCATGGGAAGATATCACAACACAACTCTAAAACATAAATAAGTCGTACAAGCATCATAATACAAGCCGGGGCCTCGAGGGCTCGAATACAAGTGCTCGATCATAGGCGAGTCATGGAAGCAACAATATCTGATCTGGACATAAGTTAAACAAGTTTGCCTTAAGAAGGCTAGCACAAACTGGGATACATATCAAAAGAGGCACAAGCCTCCTGCACAGGATCCTCCTAACTACTCCTGTCGTCGTCATCGAGCTGCTGCGTAGTAGTAGGCACCTCCAGTAGTAGTAAATGCGCCGACGGTGGCGTCAGCTCTGGGCTCCTCGTGCAGTCGCAGCAACCGGTAAAGAAAGGGGGAAAAGGGGGACAAGGCAACCGTGAGTACTCATCCAAAGTACTCATAAGCAAGGAGCTACACTACATATGCATGGATATATGTGTAAAGGGCCATATCGGTGGACTGAACTGCAGAATGCCGTAATAAGAGGGGATAGCTAATCTTGTGAAGACTACGCTTTTGGCAGCCTCCGCCTTGCAAAGATGCAGCAGAGAGTAGATCAAGTCCTCCAAGTAGCATCACATAGCAATAATCCTACCGGCGATCCTCCTCGTAACCACGAGAGAGAGCGACCACCGGTTGTATCCGCACTTGGAAGGGTGTGTTTTATTAAGTATCCGGTTCTAGTTGTCATAAGGTCAAGGTACAACTCCAAGTCGCCCACATTCAGAAGATCACAGCTATTGAATAGATTAACTTCCTGCAGGTGCACCACATAACCCAACACGCTTGATCCCATTTGGCCGACACACTTTTTCGGGTCATGCCCGCCGCTGAAGATCAAGACGCCGCAGCCCCAACTAGGCTGTGAGAGAGGCCAAGACGCGGTCTAAACCCAAGCGCCACAGGGTCCGGGCCCATCGCCTTAGCACACACTGCGTTATGAACGCGCCGAAGCGTAACTAGCCCCTTAATACAAGAGCAGGCTTATGTTCCAATCCGCCAGCCGGGCTTCGATCATTGGCGTCACGAAGTGCCGGCTGATACCACGACGCCGAAAGTGCCCATATCTTTCCCACGTAGTTGGTTAGTGCGTATAGACCAAATGGCCGACTCGGATCAAATACCAAGAACTCGTTAAGCGTGTTAAGTATCCGCATGAACGCCCGAACAGGGCCAGCCCCCTCTCTCCTAGGCGGTCTCAACCTGCCTGCCGCTCCGCCACAAAGATCCATCCAGAGGGCCGTCGGGACAAAGGTCCTTTCAGCCCCAATCCGTGAATCACTGCGGGTGCTCCACAAGCCGACCCGACTTTAGTCACCACATGTATCATGTATAGTATATAGTATATACCGTGATCACCTCCCGAGTGATCACGGCCCGATAGTATAGCACACAGACGGACAAGAATGTAGGGCCACAGATGGAAAAACTAGCATCCTATACTAAGCATGTAGGATTGCGAGATAAAGGTAACAACAAGAGTAGAAGGACAGGCTATGCATCAAGATAGGTATAACGGAAAGCAAGAACATGCTACACTACTCTAATGCAAGCAAGATAGAGTAGAATAGGCGATATCCGTGATCAAGGGGGGCTTGCCTGGTTGCTCTGGCAAGAGAGAGGGTCGTCAACTCCGTAGTCGAACCGGGTAGCAGCAGCGTCGGTCTCGTAGTCTACCGAGAGAGAAGAGGGGAAGAAACAATGAATACCATGCAAGCAGATGCATATCGATGCATGACATGACAAGTAACTATGCTAGGGGTGCCCTAACGCGGTATGAGGTGATACCGTGAAAGGGGAAGCATCCGGAAAGTATTCGGTGTTTAGCGTTCGAGGCAAGAGGAGCCGGGGGAAAGTTGTGAGTTCGATAGGTTAGGGGGTGTGGCGGACAAACGGGTTGCGATCCGGAATCGCCTCGCTGCTCGAGCAACTTTCATGTTGAAAATAATTTAATCCGAAGTTACGGATTAAAAGATATGATTTTCTAAAGATTTTATTAATTTCTAGAATTTAATGAATTATTTAATTTAATTGAAAATGGAATTATGACATCAGCATGATGTCATGTCGACATCAGCAGTCAACAGGGTTGACTGGTCAATCGATGGTGGGACCCGTTGTCATTGTTCAAGACTAACTAATCGAGGTTTAGTTAGTCTAACTAAAATGATTAGGTTTATTAACTACAATTAATTAGGTTAACTAATCAGGATTAATTAAGTTAATTAATTCTTTAATTAATTAATTAATATTTTAATTATTTATTTATTTACTTTTTTAAACTTTTTTTATTTTTCGTTCGGGTGGGGCGGCTTGTCATAGGCCAATGGCTTAAGCGCCATGGTGCTAACGGTATTGGCTGGCGCCGCCAATGAAGGGCGATGACAAAGGGGCGGCCGCCGTGGGCGATGGCTTGCGTGGCGGCGTCGAGGCGGAGCCGGGAGGGCAACTAGGCGACGTCGTGGCCTCAAGGGCGCACCGTGTGGCAAGCAGAGGCGGTGCAGGTGCGGCGGTCGGCGAGGCACCACGGCAAGCGAGGGGAGGGGGCGGGCGGCGGTCTGTGAAGCGCGCGACGATGGCGCGCGGACGCGGCAGCGTCGTGCGGTGGAGGTCAAGGCGGGCTTGGTCGACGCGGGCATGCGCGCGTGGCGCTTGGCGTGGCGATAGCCACCGCGGGCGCAGAGCCGAGACGGGCGGACGCAGCACGGAGAGTACGCAGGACGAGGAGAGAGGAGGCCGGGCCTCACCGCGGGTCTCAGAGGGCACGGGCAGCGGGGTCGAGGAGGAGGCGGAGACGAGCGACGCAGGGAGGGATCCGCGAGGAGGCAGTCCGGCGAGGTCTTCGGGTGGCGGCGAAGTCGAAATCCGGCGAGGGAGTCCGAGGAACGGCGGGGTCCAGGGCGACGGTGTCGGGGAGCCGGCCGACGATGGTGCTCGGGGCGACGATGGGGTTCGATCCGCGGCGGCGAGGGGCGCAGGGGGGCGGCGACGAAGGCGGCTGGTGGCGGCGGGGACAGGCGACGCCGGGCGAGGCGTGGGCGGCGACGGCTGGGGGTCGGGTGGTTCGGTCCTGTTCGATCTGGATCGGGAGGGGAGCGAGGGGGGGGGAGTGGGTGACGGGTGGTTAGGGTTTCGGGTCTCACCGTGGGGGATAAGGAGAGAGTGGAGGGCGGCGGGGCTCGTGGTGGCCTGTGGGGCTGTGGTCACCGGGCGAAGCCTGTGGGAGTTCTCTTCTTCCTTTTTTTTCTGTTAGTTTTAGGTTTTAGTTTCTGTTTTATTTTTATTTATTTTATTTTCTGTTTTAAATCAGTTTAAACTATTTAGACATTTTCTAAAAATGTGTTTACTTCACCACAATTACCTTTGTAATATTTGGCAACCACCGAACATTTTTGTTTCAAATTTTGAAAACTTTGTTTGTTGCCAAAAATCCAAATTTGAATTCGAATCGTTCTGAACTAATGCGAGATTAGCGACAGTAACGGAGGTGACATGGCGTCATTAGCAGAGGTTACTGTAGCTTGATTATCCGGGCGTCACAGGGATGATGTCAAAATCGAACTTTCTCGGCAAGGAGAGCTGGTCCAAATCAACTTTGAAATTCTTCAGTAGCAGCACACAACTGCCGAACTGATCTATCCTTCGAGAGATTTTGATGTAATAATCTGACATGGTGAAACAAGTGTCCTTTGTGTATAAGTAGTACAACAGTATTATTTAGCACATGGTATATCGTTGATAGAATTGCAACTCTGATTGCTGGTTAGGAACTGTCGTTCGATTTCATTCCAATAGCTGCCGTGCTTTATTCAATTTTGTGTATTAAGCCTATGACAAAGATCTAAAACCAGCGCCTGCACTGATCGCTTGCAATATGAAAAGCGCTAAGGTAGAACACATGGGCCCCCAAACATGCAGGGTCGGCCTCGCAGCCCAAAGTCCGAATCGTGAGCCTATCTCGAGTATTATATTCTCATTTGAACCCCATAATGCCCGTGCGTTGCGGAGGGAGTATATTTCTCGGCAAGGTGAGCCTGTGATATAAATGATTTGTATATTTCTTTACAGAGGGAGTATCTCTCTGTCAAAATATATATTTATGTGTACCTAGTTACTCCTGTCTTTCTACTTCCTTTCGCTGATATGTGGGGCAACCTGCAATGGGGTCCACGTGCCATATGCACAAATTAGAGTGCACAACTTCACGGTAGACACACCCCGGTCGTAGCGCCGAATTAATGCCCAATGAGCCGTCAAATCACAACCCCCCCGCTTTCCAGCTTTAGCAGTAAGCTGGACGGACGAAGCGGCAATATTTCACTGGGCCTGAATCCCTTCTCCTCGCTCTCGCTTGTTCAGAGAAAACCCCCTCTCGGCGATTGCATAGGGTTTTCTCATGGAGAACCAGGTATGAATTCTTCATCCATCCCCGATAAACCCAAGTCCCTTGGTCGCAGGTAATCCTAGGATGGCAGCCATATGGTTGATGCATTTTTTCTTCCCTCAATCTAGTGTGTTTCATTTGCAGTGCCCAAAGTGCGAGTACCCTACAGGTTTCTGCGCCCTAGGCGAGACGCCACACTTGTTCCTTCTCATCCTAACACAACATTTTGAAACACGCATAGTATGTTCCTAGAATCCTCTTTTCTATCCGGGAGGGTGGGTTTTTTGAACATGCTGTGTTCTCATATTATTTTTCCTGCGATGTATTATTTGCTCGCCGAACACATGTACTCAAGATGCTCGGCCTTGCCATAACTGAATACACTAGTTTAATGGTCACAGTGAAGACAAGCCATGGATATAAGTTCGAGTTGGGTTCATGAACCAAGAAGATCGCTGCTTTTTATGGCGAACTTGGATAAACTTTCTCAAGTGTTACGGATGAAAGTTGGCACACGAATGTTGATGGAAATAGCAGAACCTGGTCTCATCTTCACCGCGATCTTCCACCCCAACGCTGCTCCAATTGTTCATCCATGTTAGTTTTGTATCTGGTTCTTGCTTGTTGCCTCGATTACTTCTTAATCCACCTATTCTGTCTAACTAATCACAATTTAACTTTAGATGTAGCAACGAATCTCTCACGAAGATGCTACTTCTAACTAATATTTTCTTATAATTGGTGGCACACGTAGGTTTTTTCAGAGTTAAGCGCCTACGCTTCGCTTGTTACTCTGTAATAAGTTGGCTGTTACTAATGGCACTGAAGTTGGATGGATCGACATCCACAAGTTCCTACACTTTATTGATCGCCTTGAGGTCCTTGTGGGGCGTTTCAATGGTGGAAGGCCACGTGGGATATGTGTGCCATCGCTGCACTCATTGAACAGGTCCAACTGTGTCAAGAAACTTATGGTACGAGCTGTTTTCTCGTTATATATGTTGTTCATAAACTATTGCTTATACACAGTTTTACAGCCTGTGATCTTCTTGAAACAGAACCGCCGAGTTCTATTGTTCCTATACAGATGTTCGACCATGGTCGGGTCAGACTTGGCGCTTGGTCACAACATGATGTTTATGTCGACCTACTCAATTCCCCTTGAGGTGAAAAGATACTTATCCATGGGTGGTCTCAAATAATGAAGGCCCGCTCATCTTGGAGAATAGGACAGAAGATTATGTTCATGCTTTTCCATGGCTCTAAAGCTTAATATCCTGTTTATTGACCACGCTGCGAGATGAAGCCGCTTTCGGAAGGTTGCGGATGCGTGAGGTGGCGCTGGGCCTTGTCACCGGGCTTGTGGCCTCACCCTTGGTTAATCAGAGGCAAAGTAGCACTGCTCGAGGCGTGCTTTGTACGGTTGAACTGTATAAGTACTCATACTGCTTTCAGCTTTGGTTGTTAAGTGCCCCGCTGGTTTGATTAAGGTTGTTAAGTACTCCTGCTGCTTTTACGATCTGCCGTGTTTCTTGGTCCTGTCTTCCTCTAGCCGCTAAAACTAAACCAGCGCTTGGCGGGCCGCTTCCTTCGCCTCCAAGGCTGGCTGCGCCTCAGCGCACGCATTGCCGCCTAAATCGTTAACGCCAATGTCCTCCGCGTGCTTTGGTGCGCTCGCCGCGGCGCCGCCCTCTCACGTTGTCAACATGGTCAACAAACAACAGGAATCGGCAGAAGTACGTGGAGAGGATGACAGTAGGGGCCCAACACGTCAGCGTATGGAAAAATAAAATGCTTCCTCCTAGTGTTTTCCTGACATCTGGGACCCACGGCATTGTGAGTGTATATAGTCAATAGACAAGAGAACAACACAAGATCGGCTGACACCTGGGATGTAGCTACTCGAGCAGTATTTTGTTTTGTTTGGCATTGTTGAGACGGAGCAGGGTTTGAACTGGGCTGTGACCCGTCTAGCCCAGGCTTATATTTTATGTTCACCATGTGACCAGCCCAGCTATTTTTTCTTTGTGAAAATGAGCCCAGTTTATTTTTTCTCAAGAATACCCAATCCAGCCTACTTATTTTTCTACATACGATGGTTGCAACTCTTTCAAGACGCCCGCAGATCTTGAAAGTAATATGAAATGGGTTGTAAATATAAAAACAGATGACAAATTGGCAATTATTTTATAATTTCTGAATTTTATCACATTATCAGATTCCTATTTCACTGGGCATTAACCTAATATAAATATATCTTCAAAATACTTTAAATCTGGCTCGACATTTTGGTATTAAAAATAGTTTGGAACCCACAGAAATATGCGAAATTGGCCCTGGCCAACCAAAAAAACGACTGCAATATATTGCATAAGAAGTTGCCATGAGCTACATATAAATTATTAAAAAAAAGAGGGAGTGGTCCGACTTGTGGGCCTGTTTAGTTGACACGTATGCAAGACTTTTTTAGTTATTATATACGTCAACAAATGATTCTAGCAGACGTAACCGTTGGATGTCAATCCAACGGCCGTCGTGTTTCTTCAATCTCTGATCTTCTTGCTCCAGCCGCCAAAGCAGCGGCGCAGACTGCCTATTCCCGCCTCCGTGGCGGGTCTTTGTTGCCAGCAGCCTCAGCCCCTACTACTCCCACCGCTGGCGTGGCATCCCTATACTCACCCACACCCCCTGTTATTCTGCGGCGACGGCAGCCTCACACCGCAGCCGAACCGGTGAACTCTCGTACTCCTCTCCGCGTGGGAATCCACTGCCGCATCTTCCCCGGCTCCGCGTCGTCCCCTTCCTAGGCCTCGTCGTCGTCCACCGCCGTGGTGCTCTCGGTGCGGCGTGGTCAATGTGGTCAACGACCGACTTCCATCGGAAGAGTACTGTACGTGGAGAGGCTGACAGCTGGGTCCACGGCAGCCGCAAGGAAGTGCCTCCTTATTACGACGAAAATAATTATTCCTCCACCTGACAGCGGGGACCCACCGGACGGGCCACCAGTGTTTTGCGAAAAATCGTTTCCCCGACTGCTGGGACCCATCGGACGGGCCACCGATTTTCTAAAAAACGTTCCCCATTGTCACTCGGACCCACCGGAAGTGCCTCCTTATTACGCACAAAAAAAATGAATACTCCGCCGGCTAGCTGGGACCCACCTTGGTGGGAGGCTGACTTGTGGGCCTATTAAGTTGACGGGGACGAAGGGCTTTGTCAACTTAGTCAATATGAGTGATTCTAGATCCAGTGACCGTACGATGTCCATCCAACGGCCGAGTGCTTCTTCAACCTCTGGTCTTCTTGCTCCAAATTACCAAAGCAGCGCCGGTCGTGCCGATGCTCCTGCCTCCCGTGGTCGTCTGTGCTGCCGCGGAGGCCTCACCGCCCCCTACTATTCCCACAGCTGGCCAGGCCCTGCGGCGACGGCAGCCTCACACCGCAGCCGAACCAGTGAACCCTTGTACTCCTCTCCGCGCGGGCTTCCACTGCCGCGTCTTCCCCGGCTCTGTGTCGTCCCCTTCCTAGGCCTCGCCGTCGTCCACCGTCGTGGTGCTCTCGGCACGGCGTGGTCAATGTGGTCAACGACCAACTTCCATCGGAAGAGTACTGTGTGTGGAGATGCTGGCAGCTGGGTCCACGGCCGCATGAGAAGGCAAGGCCTCCTTATTACGCCGCAAAATAATTATTCCTCCACGACAGTGGGGACCCACCGGACGGGCCACCGATTTCGTGAAAAATGTTTCTAACCGCTGGGACCCACCAGCTACACCTTCGAACGCAAGGAAGTGCGTCCGGGCAAAAAAAATGATTCACCCCCCTGACTGCTGGGACCCACCAGCTACATCTTCATAGGCAAGGAAGTGCCTGACAGTCGGGACCCACCTGGTCGAAGCGTACGTAGCGTTGTCATTCTGGTCGCGAACGTGTATGTATATATATACTGGTGGATGTAGAGGCGCGCGCATGTCGTAGTAGAGGCGCGCACGTAGCATGTACACGCACGCTGGCTGACCGTGGTGCAAGAAAGAAAATACGCCACGTATGTACATACGGGCAGGGGTCTCGAACGCCTACTCGCGCATACGCACGGGCGCAGGGCTCGTGTACATGGCTGGGTCGGAACGGAGAAACAGCGTCGTCGTCGTGTTCATGGGGAGGCAACGGAATGCGTCGTGTTCATGGGGAGGCAATGGAATGCGCCGTGTTCATGGGGAGGCAATGGAATGTAGTGTTCATCGGCAGCAATGAGCGCGTGGGAGCCAACCGGCTGGGTCGGAACGAATGCGTGGTCGTTTTCATCGAGGGCTTGGACGGAACAGCGATGGAACGAGGCCTGCGCATCGCACAAAGGAGGAAACGGGCCTCCTACGCTCGAACTGGGTCTGTTGATCGGGAGGGTCGGCATACCGCCAAAACGGAGGAAACGGACCTCCTATGGTCGTAAACGGGGTCCTGTTGATCGGGAGGGTGTGGCGTACCACAAAACGGATTTAAACGGACTTGTGTTGGAGCGCCACGGTCAAACGGGGTCCTGTTCATCGGGAGGGTGTGGCGCATCGCAAAACATGACTCCATGGGATACCGCTCATCTCCACCGTCGACCCCCTCCCACCTCCACGAAGCATCGCTCATCCACCGTCGACCTCCTCCAGCCTCCACCTACGATCGCTCATCCACGGGCTCTGCTCATCCAGCGTCCACCACGCGCTTACTCCACCGCCATCGCTCAACCACCCTCCACCGCTCTCATCGCTCAACCACCCTCCACGGGCTATCGCTCATCCAGCCCTCCACCGCTCATCGCTCATCCTGCCCTCCATGGGGTGGTCCTGCTCATCCAGCCTCCACGGGTCCTGTTCATCCAGCCCCAACCGGCTCGTCGATCGGGTTCCTGCTCATCTAGAGGCAACACCACGGGTCCTGTTCATCCACCCCACCGGAACTGTTCATCCACCCCCGCAACGCCATCGCTCATCCGAGGCAGCATCGATCGGCTTCAATTAACAGCAGAGCGGCGAGTCGCCGATTGGGTTCGATTAACGACCATCGATCAATCGCCGGGTTCGAACGCTTAGCCTACAAAGGCAATCGCCGGGTTCGATTAGAGCCCAACGCCTCGCCGGGTTGATTAGAGCTAACGCCTAGACATACGCCAGGCACGTGTACGAGAGAAACGCGCATCGCTCGGCCCCCGACCTCCCACCATAACCGAGAACTCCCCGAAATTTTCCTTGCCCTCGCTTCTACCACGGTTTTTTTCGTCATGGACGGCCCAAAGAATGTCCCGCCCAGGACGAAAAGCCCATTTTCTGTCATGATTTTTTGTCATAGAAGTAGGAGCCCACCACATCTATGATGATACCGGGTTTTGTCACAATTATCGTCATAGAAGTGTCATATGTATGACAGAAAAAAATTCGTTCGGCCCAAAATGTCACGGATGTGTCTTTTTTTTGTAGTGGACAATGACAAGGATCATGATGATGGAGATCATGGTGTCAAGCCGGTGACAATGATGATCGTGGCGCCCCGAAGATGGAGACCAAAAGGAGCAAAATGATAGTGGCCATATCATGTCACTATTTGATTGCATCTGATGTTTATCATGTTTTACATCTTATTTGCTTAGAACGACGGTAGCATAAATAAGATGATCCCTCATTAAAATATCAAGAATTGTGTTCCCCCTAACTGTGCACCATTGCTAAGGTCCGTTGTTCCGAAGCACCACGTGATGATCGGGTGTGATAGGTTCTACAACGGGTGTAAGCCAGATTTACACACGCAATACACTTAGGTTGACTTGACGAGCCTAGCATGTACAGACATGGCCTCAGAATACGGAAGACCGAAAGGTCGAACATGAGTCGTATAGAAGATACGATCAACATGAAGATGTTCACCGATGATGACTAGTCCGTCTCACGTGATGATCGGACACGGCCTAGTTGACTCGGATCATGTATCACTTAGATGACTAGAGGGATGTCTATCTGAGTGGGAGTTCATTAAATAATTTGATTAGATGAACTTAATTATCATGAACTTAGTCTAAAACTTTGCAATATGTCTTGTAGATCAAATGGCCCAGGCTAATGTTGCCCTCAACTTCAACGCGTTCCTAGAGAAAACCAAGCTGAAAGACGATGGCAGCAACTACACGGACTGGGTCTGTAACCTGAGGATTATCCTCATAACTGCCAAGAAAGTGTTGGAGAACCTAGCAGAAATTCAAAATTTTCCTACGTGTCACCAAGATCTATCTATGGAGAAACTAGCAACGAGGGGAAGGAGAGTGCATCTACATACCCTTGTAGATCTCTAAGCGAAGCGTTCAAGAGAACGGGGTTGAAGGAGTCGTGCTTGTCGTGATCCAAATCACCGGAGATCCTAGTGCCGAACGGACGGCACCTCCGCGCTCAACACACGTACAGCCGGTGGACGCCTCCCATGCCTTGATCCAGCAAGGAGAGAGGAGAGGTTGAGGAAGACTCCATCCAGCAGCAGACAACGCCATGGTGGTGGTGGAGGGCGTGGCAATCCTGCAGGCTTCGCCAAGCACTGCGAGATATGAGGAGAAAGAGAGGTAGGCTGCGCCAACAGGAGAAGAAACTTGTGTGTTGGGCTGCTCCTATGCCTCCACTATATATAGGGGAAGAGGGGCTGCGCCGACCTAGGTTTCCACCCCTAGGGCGCGGCCAGCCCTAGATCCCATCTAGGGGGCGGCCAAGGGGGAGAGGGGAAACTTGCCCCCCAAGCTAGGTGGGCGCCCCTCCCAAACCCTAGGCGCCTTGGGCCCTTGTGGGGCACACCAGCCCACCCGGGCTGGTCCCTCCCACACTTGGCCCATGCTGCCCTCCGGGATGGTGGCCCCACTTGGTGGACCCAGGACCCTCCGGTGGTCCCAGACATTAACGATAAAACCCAAACTTTTCCGGTGACCAAAACAGGACTTCCCATATATAAATCTTTACCTCCGGACCATTCCGAACTCCTCGTGACGTCCGGGATCTCATCCGGACCAACAACATTCGGTAACCACATACAAACTTCCTTTATAACCCTAGCGCCATCGAACCTTAGTGTGTAGACCCTACGGGTTCGGGAGACATGTAGACATGATCGAGACGTTCTCCGGTCAATAACCAACAGCGGGATCTGGATACCCATGTTGGCTCCCACATGTTCCACGATGATCTCATCGGATGAACCATGATGTCAAGGACTCAATCAATCCCGTATACAATTCCCTTTGTCTAGCGGTATTATACTTGCCCGAGATTCGATCGTCGGTATACCGATACCTTGTTCAATCTCGTTACCGGCAAGTCTCTTTACTCGTTCCGTAACACATCATCCCGCGACCAAATCTTTGATCACATTGTGCACATTATGATGATGTCCTACCGAGTGGGCCCAGAGATACCTCTCCGTCACACGGAGTCACAAATCCCAGTCTCGATTTGTGCCAACCCAACAGACACTTTCAGAGATACCTGTAGTGCACCTTTATAGCCACCCAGTTACGTTGTGACGTTTGGTACACCCAAAGCATTCCTACGGTATCCGGGAGTTGCACAATCTCATGGTCTAAGGAAAAAATACTTGACATTAGAAAAGCTTTAGCATACGAACTACGATCTTTGTGCTAGGCTTAGGATTGTCTTGTCCATCACATCATTCTCGCTAATGATGTGATCCCGTTATCAACGACATCCAATGTCCATGGTCAGAAACCGTAACCATCTATTGATCAACGAGCTAGTCAACTAGAGGCTTACTAGGGACATGGTTTTGTCTATGTACCCACACATGTATCTGAGTTTCCTATCAATACAATTATAGCATGGATAATAAACGATTATCATGAACAAGGAAATATAATAACTAATTTATTATTGCCTCTAGGGCATATTTCCAACAGTCTCCCACTTGCACTAGAGTCAATAATCTAGTTCACATCGCCATGTGATTAACACTCACAGGTCACATCGCCATGTGACCAACATCCAAAGAGTTCTTGGTTTGATCATGTTTTGCCTGTCAGAGAAGTTTTAGTCAACGGGTCTACAACATTCAGATCCATATGTACTTCGCAAATCTCTAGGTCATATTGTAAATGCTGCTTCTACGCTCCACTTGGAGCTATTCCAAATGGTCGCTCCACTATACGTATCCGGTTTGCTACTCAGAGTCATTCGGATAGGTGTTAAAGCTTGCATCGTCGTAACCCTTTACGCCAAACTCTTTATCACCTCCATAATCGAGAAACAAATCCTTATTCCTCTAAGGATAATTTTGACCTCTATCTGGTGATCCACTCTTTGATCACCTTTGTACCCTCTTGCCAGACATGTGGCAAGGCACACATCAAAGCGGTACTTAGCATAGCATCTTGTAGAGCCTACGTCTAAAGCATAGGGGACGACCTTCGTCCTTTCTCTCTTTTCTGCCGTGGTCGAGCTTTAAGTCTTAACTCCGTACCTTACAACTCAGGCAAGAATTCCTTCTTTGACTGATCCATCTTGAACACTTTCAAGATCATGTCAAGGTAAGTGCTCATTTGAAAGTATTATTAAGCATTTTGATCTATCCTTATAGATCTCGATGCTCAATGTTCAAGTAGATTAATCTAGGTTTTCTATTGAAAAACATCTTTCAAATAACCCTATATGCTTTCCAGAAATTCTACATCATTTCTGATCATCAATATGTCAACAACATATACTCATCAGAAATTCTATAGTGCTCCCACTCACTTCTTTGGAAATACAAGTTTCTCATAAACTTTGTATAAACCCAAAATCTTTGATCATCTCATCAAAGTGCACATTCCAACTCCGAGATGCTTACAACCTTTCCTTAGAAGGATCGCTGGAGCCAGCATACCTTTTAGCATCCTTAGGATCGACAAAACTTTCTGATTGTATCACATACAACCTTTCCTTACGAAAACTGGTAAGGAAACTCGTTTTGACATCCATCTGCCAGATTTCATAAATGCAGCTTATGCTAACATGATTCCGACGGACTTAAGCATCGCTATGGATGAGAAAATCTCATCGTAGTCAACTCCTTGAACTTGTGAAAAACTCTTCGCCACAAGTCGAGCTTCATAGACGGTGGAATTACCGTCCACGTCCGTCTTCTTCTTAAAGATCCATTCATCTCAATGGCTTGCCGATCATCGGGCAAGTCCACCAAAGTCCATGCTTTGTTTTGATACATGGATCCTATCTCGGATTTCATGGCTTCTAACCATTTGTTGGAATTTGGGCCCACCATCGCTTCTCCATAGCTCGTAGGTTCATTGTTGTCTAGCAACATGACCTTCAAGACAGGATCACCGTACCACTCCGAAGTAGTACGCGTCCTTGTCGTCCTACGAGGTTCGGTAGTGACTTGATCCGAAGCTTCATGATCACTATCACAAGCTTCTACTTCAATTGGTGTAGGTGCCACAGGAACAACTTCCTGTGCCCTGCTACACACTAGTTGAAGTGATGGTTTAATAACCTTATCAAGTCTCCACCATCCTCCCTTTCAATTCTTTCGAGAGAAACTTTTCCTCGAGAAAGGACCCATTTCTAGAAACAATCACTTTTGCTTCCAGATCTGAATTAGGAGGTATACCCAACTGTTTTGGGTGTCCTATGAAGATGCATTTTATCCGCTTTGGGTTCGAGCTTATCAACCTGAAACTTTTCCACATAAGCGTCGCAGCCCCAAACTTTTAAGAAACGACTACTTAGATTTCTCCAAACCATAGTTCTCACGGTGTCATCTCAACGGAATTACGTGGTGCCCTATTAAAGTGAGTGCGGTTGTCTCTAATGCCTAACCCATGAACGATAGTGGTAATTCGATAAGAGACATCATGGTACGCACCATATCCAATAGGGTGCAACTATGATGTTCGGACACACCATCACACTATGGTGTTCCAGGTAGTATTAATTGTGAAACATTTCCACAATGTCTTAATTGCGTGCCAAAGCTCGTAACTCAGATACTCATCTTTATGATCATATCATAGACATTTTATCCTCTAGTCACAATGATCTTCAACTTCACTCTGAAATTACTTGAACCATTCAATAATTCAGACTTGTGTTTCATCAAGTAAATATTCCCAGTATCTACTTAAATCATCTATGAAGTAAGAACATAACGATATTCACTGCATGCCTCAGCACTCATTGGGCTGCACACATCAAAATGTGTTACTTCCAACAAGTTGCTATCTTGTTCCATCTTATCAAACGAGGCTTTTGGTCATCTTGCCCATGTGGTATGATTTGCATATCTCAAGTGATTCAAAATCAAGTGAGTCCAAACGATCCATCTGCATGGAGTTTCATCATGCGTATACACCAATAGACATGGTTCGCATGTCTCAAACTTTTCAAAAACGAGTGAGTCCAAAGATCCATCAACATGGAGCTTCTTCATGCGTTTTATACCAATATGACTTACATGGCAGTGCCACAAGTAAGTGGTACTATCATTACTATCTTATATCTTTTGGCATGAAAATGTGTATCACTACGATCGAGATTCAATAAACCATTCCTTTAGGTGCAAGACCATTGAAGGTATTATTCAAATAAATAGAGTAACCATTATTCTCCTTAAATGAATAAACGTATTGCGATAGACATAATCCAATCATGTCTATGCTCAACGCAAACACCAAATGACAATTATTCTGGTTTAATACTAATCTTGATGGTAGAGGGAGCGTGTGATGCTTGATCACATGAACCTTGGAAACACTTCCAACACGTATCGTCAGCTCACCTTTAGCTAGTCTCCGTTTATTCCGTAGCTTTTATTTCGAGTTACTAACACTTAGCAACCAAACCGGTATCTAATACCCTGGTGCTACTAGGAGTACTAGTAAAGTACACATTAACATAATGTATATCCAATATACTTCTATCGACCTTGCCAGCCTTCTTATCTGCCAAGTATCTAGGGTAATTCTGCTCCAGTGGTTGTTCCCCTTATTACAGAAGCACTTAGTCTCGAGTTTGGGTTCAACCTTGGGTTTCTTCACTGGAGCAGCAACTGATTTGCCGTTTCATGAAGTGTCCCTTCGTGCCCTTGCCCTTCTTGAAACTAGTGGTTTCACCAACCATCAACAATTGATGCTCCTTCTTGATTTCTACATTCGCGGTGTCAAACATCGTGAATACCTCAAGGATCATCATATCTATCCCTGATATGTTATAGTTCATCACGAAGCTCTAGCAGCTTGGTGGCAATGACTTTGGAGAAACATCACTATCTCATCTGGAAGATCAAATCCCACTCGATTCAAGTGATTGTTGCACTCAGACAATCTGAGCACAAGCTCAACGATTGAGATTTTTCTCCCTTAGTTTGCAGGCTAAGAGAATTGTCGGAGGTCTTATACCTCTTGACGTGGGCACTAGCCTGAAATCCCAATTTCAGCCCTCGAAACATCTCATATGTTCCGCGACATTTCGAAAAACGTCTTTGGTGCCTCAACTCTAAACCGTTTAACTGAACTATCATGTAGTTATCAAAACGTGTATGTCCGATGTTCGCAACATCCATAGACGACGATTGGGGTTCAGCACACTAAGCGGTGCATTAAGGACATAAGCTTTCTACTGTCCGCATAATCGCTACTGTCAACTTTCAACTATATTTTCTCTAGGAACATATCTAAACAGTGGAACTAAAGCGCGAGCTTACGACATAATTTGCAAAGATCTTTTGACTATGTTCAGGATAATTAAGTTCATCTTATGAACTCCCACTCAGATAGACATCCCTCTAGTCATCTAAGTGATTACATGATCCGAGTCAACTAGGCCGTGTCCGATCATCACGTGAGACGGACTAGTCATCAACGGTGAACATCTTCATGTTGATCGATCTACCATACGACTCATGCTCGACCTTTCGGTCTCTTGTGTTCCGAGGCCATGTCTGTACATGCTAGGCTCGTCAAGTCAACCTAAGTGTTTAGCGTGTGTAAATCTGGCTTACACCCGTTGTATGTGAACGTAAGAATCTATCACACCCGATCATCACGTGGTGCTTCAAAGCACGAACTTTCATAACGGTGCACAGTTAGGGGGAACACTTTCTTGAAATTTTAATGAGGGATCATCTTATTTACTACCGTCATTCTAAGCAAATAAGATGCATAAACATGATAAACATCACATGCAATCAAATAGTGACATGATATGGCCAATATCATATTGCTCCTTTTGATCTCCATCTTCGGGGCTCCATGATCATCGTCGTCACCGGCATGACACCATGATCTCCATCATCATGATCTCCATCATCGTGTCTCCATGAAGTTGTCTCGCCAACTTATTACTTCTACTACTATGGCTACCGGTTAGCAATAAAGTAAAGTAATTACATGGCGTTGTTCAATGACACGCAGGTCATACAATAAATATAGACAACTCCTATGGCTCCCGCCGTTGTCATACTCATCGACATGCAAGTCGTGATTCCTATTACAAGAACATGATCAATCTCATACATCACATATCATTCATCACATTCTTCTTGGCCATATCACATCACATAGCATACCCTGCAAAAACAAGTTAGACGTTCTCTAATTGTTGTTTGCATGTTTTACGTGGCTGCTATGGGTTTCTAGCAAGAACGTTTCTTACCTACGCAAAAACCACAACGTGATATGCCAATTGCTATTTACCCTTCATAAGGACCCTTTTCATCGAATCCGTTCCGACTAAAGTGGGAGGCGGCACCCGCTAGCCACCTTATGCACCAAGTGCATGTCAGTCGGTGGAACCTGTCTCACGTAAGTGTACGTGTAAGGTCGGTCCGGGCTGCTTCATCCCACAATACCGTCGAAACAAGATTGGACTAGTAACGGTAAGCATATTGACCAAAATCAACGCCCACAACTACTTTGTGTTCTACTCATGCAAAGAATCTACGCCATAGACCTAGCTCTGATGCCACTGTTGGAGAACGTAGCAGAAATTCAAAATTTTCCTACATGTCACCAAGATCTATCTATGGAGAAACTAGCAACGAGGGGAAGGAGAGTGCATCTACATACCCTTGTAGATCGCTAAGCGGAAGCGTTCAAGAGAACGGGGTTGAAGGAGTCGTACTCGTCGTGATCCAAATCACCGGAGATCCTAGTGTCGAACGGACGGCACCTCCGCGTTCAACAAACGTACAGCCCGGTGACGTCTCCCATGCCTTGATCCAGCAAGGAGAGAGGGAGAGGTTGAGGAAGACTCCATCCAGCAGCAGCACAACGGCGTGGTGGTGGTGGAGGAGCGTGGCAATCCTGCAGGGCTTCGCCAAGCACTGCGAGATATGAGGAGAAAGAGAGGTAGGGCTGCGCCAACAGGAGAAGAAACTTGTGTGTTGGGCTGCTCCTATGCCTCCACTATATATAGGGGAAGAGGGAGCTGCGCCCCCACCTAGGTTTCCACCCCCTAGGGGCGCGGCCAGCCCTAGATCCCATCTAGGGGGGCGGCCAAGGGGGGAGAGGGGGAAACTTGCCCCCCAAGCTAGGTGGGGCGCCCCCTCCCCAAACCCTAGGCGCCTTGGGCCCTTGTGGGGCGCACCAGCCCACCCGGGCTGGTCCCTCCCACACTTGGCCCATGCTGCCCTCCAGGATGGTGGCCCCACTTGGTGGACCCAGGACCCTCCCGTGGTCCCAGATGTTACCGATAAAACCCAAACTTTTCGGTGACCAAAACAGGACTTCCCATATATAAATCTTTACCTCCGGACCATTACGGAACTCCTCGTGACGTCCGGGATCTCATCCGGACTCAACAACATTCGTAACCACATACAAACTTCCTTTATAACCCTAGCGTCATCGAACCTTAAGTGTGTAGACCCTATGGGTTCGGGAGACATGTAGACATGATCGAGACGTTCTCCGGTCAATAACCAACAGCGGGATCTGGATAACCATGTTGGCTCCCACATGTTCCACGATGATCTCATCGGATGAACCACGATGTCAAGGACTCAATCAATCCCGTATACAATTCCCTTTGTCTAGCGGTATTATACTTGCCCGAGATTCGATCGTCGGTATACCGATACCTTGTTCAATCTCGTTACCGACAAGTCTCTTTACTCGTTCCGTAACACATCATCCCGCGATCAACTCTTTGATCACATTGTGCACATTATGATGATGTCCTACCGAGTGGGCCCAGAGATACCTCTCCGTCACGGAGTGACAAATCCAGTCTCGATTCGTGCCAACCCAATGACACTTTCGGAGATACCGTAGTGCACATTTATAGCCACCCGCCACGTTGTGACGTTTGGTACACCCAAAGCATTCCTACGGTATCCGGAGTTGCACAATCTCATGGTCTAAGTAAAAATACTTGACATTAGAAAATCTTTAGCTTACTTAACTACGATCTTTGTGCTAGGCTTAGGATTGTCTTGTCCATCACATCATTCTCGCTAATGATGTGATCCCGTTATCAACGACATCCAATGTCCATGGTCAGGAAACTGTAACCATCTATTGATCAACGATCTAGTCAACTAGAGGCTTACTAGGGACATGGTTTTGTCTATGTACCCACACATGTATCTGAGTTTCCTATCAATACAATTATAGCATGGATAATAAACGATTATCATGAACAAGGAAATATAATAACTAATTTATTATTGCCTCTAGGGCATATTTCCAACAGAAAGCATATGTCCTTGATGCACCATTAGGTGAAGCACCTGTTTTCCCAGCAACTCTAGACGTTATTAACGCCTGGCAGTCGCGTAGTGATGATTACTCCCTGGTTCAGTGCGGCATGCTTTACAGCCTAGAACCGGGGCTCCAAAAGCGTTTTGAGCAGCACGGAGCATATGAGATGTTCCAAGAGCTGAAAATGGTTTTCCAAGCTCATGGCCAGGTCGAGAGATATGAAGTCACCGACAAGTTCTACAGTTGTAAGATGGAGGAGAATAGTTCTGTCAGCGAGCACATACTCAAAATGTCTGGGTTGCACAACCGCTTATCTCGGCTGGGAGTTAATCTCCCGGATGATGTGGTCATTGACAGAATCCTTCAGTCGCTCCCACCTAGCTACAAGAGCTTTGTGATGAACTTCAATATGCAGGGGATGGAAAAGACCGCATCATCCGGGAGATTAACAGCGGAGGTGGAGATCAAAAAGGAACATCAAGTGTTGATGGTGAATAAAACCACTAAGTTCAAGAAAGGCAAGGGTAAGAAGAACTTCAAGAAGGACGGCAAGGGAGTTGCTGCGCCCGGTAAGCCAGTTGCCGGGAAGAAGCCAAAGCATGGACCCAAGCCTGAGACTGAGTGCTTTTATTGCAAAGGAAACGATCACTGGAAGCGGAACTGCCCCAAGTACTTAGCGGAGAAGAAGGCCGGCAATACCAAAGGTCTATGTGATATACATGTTATTGATGTGTACCTAACCAGCGCTCGTAGTAGCTCCTGGGTATTTGATACCGGTGCGGTTGCTCATATTTGTAACTCAAAACAGGAGCTGCGGAATAAGCGGAGACTGGCGAAGGACGAGGTGACGATGCGCATCGGGAATGGTTCCAAGGTCGATGTGATCGCCGTCGGCATGCTACCTCTACATTTACCTACGGGATTAGTTTTAAACCTCAATAATTGTTATTTAGTGCCAGCTTTGAGCATGAACATTGTATCTGGATCTCGTTTAATGCGAGATGGATATTCATTTTAATCTGAGAATAATGGTGGTTCTATTTATATGAGAGACATGTTTTATGGTCATGCCCCGCTGGTCAATGGTTTATTCTTATTGAATCTCGAGCGTGATGTTACACATATGCATAGTGTGAATGCCAAAAGATGTAAGGTTGATAATGATAGTCCCACATACTTGTGGCACTGCCACCTTTGTCACATTGGTGTCAAACGCATGAAGAAACTCCATGCAGATGGACTTTTGGAGTCTCTTGATTATGAATCATTTGACACGTGCGAACCATGCCTCATGGGCAAAATGCCAAAGACTCTGTTCTCCGGAACAATGGAGCGAGCAACCAACTTATTGGAAATCATACATACTGATGTGTGCGGTCCAATGAGCATTGACGCTCGCCGTGGTTATCGTTATGTTCTCACCCTCACTGATGACTTAAGTAGATATGGGTATGTCTACTTAATGAAACACAAGTCTGAGACCTTTGAAAAGTTCAAGGAATTTTAGAGTGAGGTTGAGAATCAACGCGACATGAAAATCAAGTTCTTACAATCAGATCGTGGGGGAGAATATTTGAGTCACGAATTTGGCACGCACTTAAGTAAATATGGAATTGTTTCACAACTCACACCGCCTGGAACACCTCAGTGTAATGGTGTGTCCGAACATCGTAATCACACTCTATTGGATATGGTGTGATCTATGATGTATCTTACCGATCTACCGCTATCATTTTGGGGTTATGCTATAGAGACTGCCGCATTCACTTTAAATAGGGCTCCGTCGAAATCCGTTGAGACGACACCGTATGAATTGTGGTTCGGGAAGAAACCTAAGTTGTCATTTCTGAAAGTTTGGGGATGTGATGCTTATGTTAAGAAACTTCAACCTGAAAAGCTCGAACCCAAATCAGAAAATGTGTCTTCATAGGATACCCTAAGGAAACTATTGGGTATACCTTCTACCTCAAATCCGAAGGCAAGATCTTTGTTGCCAAGAATGGATCCTTTCTAGAGAAAGAGTTTCTCTCGAAAGAAGTAAGTGGGAGGAAAGTAGAACTTGATGAAGTATTGCCTCTTGAACCGGAGAGTAGCGCAGCTCAAGAAAATGTTTCTGTGGTGCCTGCACCGACTAGAGAGGAAGTTAATGATGATCATGAAACTTCAGATCAAGTTGCTACTGAACTTCGTAGGTCCACAAGGACACGTTCCGCACTAGAGTGGTACGGCAACCCTGTCCTGGAAATCATGTTGTTAGACAATGGTGAACCTTCGAACTATGAAGAAGTGATGGCGGGCCCGAATTTCGACAAATGGCTTGAAGCCATGAAATCCGAGATAGTATCCATGTATGAAAACGAAGTATGGACTTTGACAGACTTGCCCGATGATCGGCGAGCCATAGAAAATAAATGGATCTTTAAGAAGAAGACAGACGCGGATGGTAATGTAACCATCTATAAGGCTCGGCTTGTCGCTAAGGGTTATCGACAAGTTCAATGGGTTGACTACGATGAGACCCTGTCACCCGAAAGCTTAAGCTGAAGTCTGTCGAGAATCATGTTAGCAATTGCCGCATTCTATGATTATGAGATATGGCAAATGGACGCCAAAACGGCATTCCTTAATGGTTTCCTTAAGGAAGAATTGTATATGATGCAGCCGGAAGGTTTTGTCGATCCTAAGAATCTCGACAAGGTATGCAAGCTCCAACGCCGATCTATGGGTTGGTGCAAGCATCTCGGAGTTGGAACATTCATTTTGATGAGATGATCAAAGCGTTTGGGTTTACGCAGATTTATGGAGAAGCCTGTGTTTACAAGAAAGTGAGTGGGAGCTCTATAGCATTTCTCATATTATATGTGGATGACATACTATTGATGGGAAATGATATAGAACTCTTGGAAAGCATAAAGGCCTACTTGAAGAAGTGTTTTTCAATGAAGGACCTTGGAGAAGCTGCTTACATATTAGGCATCAAGATCTATAGAGATAGATCGAGACGCCCCATTGGTCTTTCACAAAGCACGTACCTTGACAAGATATTGAAGAAGTTCAATATGGATCAGTCCAAGAAGGGGTTCTTGCCTGTATTGCAAGGTGTGATATTGAGCACGGCTCAATGCCCGACCACGGCAGAAGATAGGGAAAAGATGAGTGTCATCCCCTATGCCTCGGCCATAGGGTCTATTATGTATGCCATGCTGTGTACCGGACCTGATGTAAACCTTGCCGTAAGTTTGGTGGGAAGGTACCAAAGTAATCCTCGCATGGAACACTGGACAGCGGTCAAGAATATCTTGAAGTACCTGAAAAGGACTAAGGATATTTTTCTCGTTTATGGAGGTGAAGAAGAGCTCGTCGTAAATGGTTACGTTGATGCTAGCTTCGACACAGATCTGGATGACTCCAAGTCACAAACCGGATACGTGTATATTTTGAATGGTGGGGCAGTCAGCTGGTCCAGTTGCAAGCAAAGCGTCGTGGCAGGATCTACATGTGAAGCGGAGTACATGGCAGCCTCGGAGGCAGCACATGAAGCAATCTGGATGAAGGAGTTCATTACCGACCTAGGAGTTATTCCCAATGCGTCGGGCCCGATGACTCTCTTCTGTGACAACACTGGAGCTATTGCCCTTGCCAAGGAGCCCAGGTTTCACAAGAAGACCAGGCATATCAAGCGTCGTTTCAATTCATTTCATGAAAATGTTCAAGATGGAGACATAGAGATTTGTAAAGTGCATAGGGACCTGAATGTCGCAGATCCGCTGACTAAACCTCTTCCACGTGCAAAGCATGATCAACACCAGAACTCTATGGGTGTTCGATTCATCATAATGTAACTAGGTTATTGACTCTAGTGCAAGTGGGAGACTGTTAGAAATATTCCCTAGAGGCAATAATAAAAAGTTTATTATTATATTTCCTTGTTCATGATAATTGTCTATTGTTCATGCTATAATTGTGTTATCCGAAAATCGTAATACATGTGTGAATACATATAGACCACAACATGTCCCTAGTGAGCCTCTAGTTGACTAGCTCGTTGATCAATAGATGGTTACGGTTTCCTAACCATGGACATAGGATGTCATTGATAACGGGATCACATCATTAGGATAATGATGTGATGGACAAGACCCAATCCTAAGCATAACACAAGATCGTGTAGTTCTTCTGCTAAAGCTTTTCTAATGTCAAGTATTCTTTACTTAGACCATGAGATTGTGCAACTCACGGATATCGTAAGGGTACTTTGGGTGTGCCAAACGTCACAACGTAACTGGGTGGCTATAAAGGTACACTACGGGTATCCCCGAAAGTATCTGTTGGGTTGGCACGAATCGAGACTGGGATTTGTCACTCCGTATGACGGAGAGGTATCTCTGGGCCCACTCGGTAGGACATCATCATGAGCTCAATGTGATCAAGGAGTTGTTCACGGGATGATGTGTTAGGGGAACGATTAAAGAGACTTGCCGTAATGAGATTGAACAAGGTATCGGTATACCGACGATTGAATCTCGGGCAAGTATCGTACCGATAGACAAAGGGAATTGTATACGGGATTGCTTGAATCCTCGACATCGTGGTTCATCCGATGAGATTATCGTGGAGCATGTGGGAGCCAACATGGGTATCTAGATCCTGCTGTTGGTTATTGACCGGAGAGTTGTCTCGGTCATGTCTACGTGTCTCCCGAACCCGTAGGGTCTACACACTTAAGGTTCGGTGACGCTAGAGTTGTAGAGATATTAGTATATGGTTAACGGAAAGTTGTCCGGAGTCCCGGATGAGATCCCGGATGTCACGAGGAGTTCCGGAATGGTCCGGAGGTAAATATTTATATATAGGGCCAGTTTCGGTCACCGGGAGAGTTTCGGGGGTCACCGGTATTGTAACGGGACCACCGGAAGGGTCCCGGGGGTCCACCGGGTGGGGCCACCTATCCCGGAGGGCCCCATGGGCTGAAGTGGCATGGGAACCAGCCCCTGGTGAGCTGGTGCGCCCCACCCAAGGGCCCAAGGCGCCTTGGGTTGGAAACCCTAGGGGCGTTGCTTCGAGGGGCATGCGCCCCTCTGGTTGGAAACCCTAAGGGGGTCGTTGCCCCTCCGAGGGGCCACCACCCCCCTCTCTAGATGGGATCTCCAAGGGGGCATGCGCCCCCCTAGCCCCTATATATAGTGCAGGGGAGGGAGGGCAGCCGCACCCTAAGCCCTGGCGCCTCCCTCTCCCTCCCGTGACACCTCTTCCTCCTCAAGTAGCGCTTGACGAAGCCCTGCTGGAATCCCGCTGCTTCCACCACCACGTCGTCGTGCTGCTGGATCTCCATCAACTTCTCCTCCCCCCTTGCTGGATCAAGAAGGAGGAGACGTCTCCGCTCTGTACGTGTGTTGAACGCGGAGGTGCCGTCCGTTCTGCGCTAGGATCATCGGTGATTTGGATCACGACGAGTATGACTCCATCAACCCCGTTCTCTTGAACGCTTCCGCTCGCGATATACAAGGGTATGTAGATGCACTCCTCTCTCTCTCATTGCTAGATGACTCCATAGATTGATCTTGGTGATGCGTAGAAAATTTTAAATTTCTGTTACGATCCCCAACAGGGGATGCCCCGGCATCCCAAGCTATTATCCAAAAGAGAGCAAGCAACTAAGATTGGGGATGCCTCGAGTGGCATCCCCTCTTTCTTCTAATGACCATCGGTATTTTACTCGAAGCTATATTTTTAATCGTCACATACTATGTGTTTTTCTTGGAGCGTCTTGTATGATATGAGTCTTTGCTTGTTTTATTTTGTGTTTTAAGTCCTCATTCCTTGCTGGACACACCTATTTGAGAGAGCTAGAATTACGTCATGACATGTTAGAATTGCTCTCTATGCTTCACGTATATTTTTTTATGAGCCATGGACTTGCTCTAGTGCTTCACTTATATCTTTTTGAGCATGGTGTGCTTTAGTATTTTTTTAAGAAATGTTCTCTTGCTTCACTTAGATTTATTTGAGAGTTAGTAAAATTTTCAAGAAATTCTCTCTTGCTTCACTTAAATTAATTTGAGAGAAAGAAAAATTATGCTCATGATCTTCACTTATATTTGTTTGAGCTTGTCAGAAGCAACATATGAAAATTAGTTCCAAAGTGATAGATATCCAAGAAGGATATAATAAAAACTTTCATGAAGATCACTGGACAAAATAAACTTGATTCTTAGTAATAGTTTTGAGATATGATGATGTGATATGTGAGTTATGTTGATGAGTAATTATGCTTTAGTAAGAATATTGGTGTTAAGGTTTGTGATTCCCTATGCAAGCACAAAAGTTAATAATTATGCAATGAAATTATATCCTACTTGTGGTGCATTATTCGGTCTTAATTATGCTTAATGCTCGCTTATGAGATTATTCGTTTCTTGGTTGGCTGCTTCTCAATCTTTTGGTAGCCTTCATTTTGCACTAAGTATGATCACTACTTGTGCATCCAAAAACCTTTAAACCAGTTTTTCCACATGAGTCCACTATATCTACCTATATGCGGTATTCTTTTGCCGTTCTAAGCAAATTTGTATGTGCCACTCTAATTTTCAAAATAAACTTCTCTTTTGTGTGTTTGTACCGCTCACGGAGCTGTGAGGGGTGGCTAATATTTTCCATTCTAGATGTGTTATTCTCACGATGAGTGTTTATTCACTTGTAACTGCACGAGAGTAAGGCAAAGGTATTAGGGATGCCCAATCCCGAAATGAAAAATGAATTTACTTTATGTTGTCAAATAATAAATTCCTTGGAAAGTGTTGGTATGGAGGGCAACCGTGGATACGGCTAGCCATGGAAAGTGAACGTATGGTTGAAAAAGGAATAAACTTTATTTTCTGTTTGGGAACCGCCTATGATATATCTAGCATGGAAAGTGTTGGGAAATCTAAGTCGTTTTCGTTGGTGGGAAGGAACCACCTCCCAAAATGGTTTTATCTCTCAAATTTCGCTTTGAGCTCTGGCACCTCTACAAATCCCTACTTCCCTCTATGAAGGGCCTTTCTTTACTTTATGCAATTTTTGTTTTGAATTTGAGTCTCCATCTTCTCTTATAAAAGCACCAACTAGGAGGCAATATGACCGTACTTGAGTATTGGGTGTAGCTAATATGCGAGTGTGTTTCATGAATGGATCAATGGTTGAGCATGATGGGCTAGGGATAGATTATTTTAGCGTTGATATTTTGAAAGACATGGTTGCTTGTTGATATGCTTGAGTATTTAAATTATCATGTCAAAACTAGACTATTGCTTTGAACAATATAAAAGTCCAAATGTCCATGCTATAAATAAAAGAATATGATATGACATGTTAGGCATCATTCCACATCAAAAATTGTAATTTTATCACTTACCTACTCGAGGACGAGTGGGAGCTAAGCTTGGGGATGCTGATACGTCTCCAATGTATCTGTCGGTGTACAAAAGTAGGGGTCTTCTGTACCCCTTTACTTGTGCACAGGCAGTTGTAGCCACACCTGCGGCCACGCTTGACGGGGTAGAGAAAGCAAGGAACAAGACTACCAGAGCTGCTTTGAGACCAGAGGCGTGAAGAGCGAAGGGGCAAGGTGGGTTTCCCCCGGCAAGAGCCTTGCCGGGGACGACCTACGCTGCCCCGGCCTTGCCAGGGCAACTTACCCAACACCAACAAGACCGCCATCCTTGAGCCCGAGAGTTCCGACACCATCGACAACATTGGAACCAAGGCTCGTGGGGCGCCTGCATGGTGGCATGCAGATCTTTGTGGAGACTGAAGGCCTGCGAGACTAGATGACAAAAAGAACATGAAGGTCCCCAGCAAGACCCTTGCCAGGGACGCCCACAAGACCCCGGCAAGACTCATGCTGGGGACATCTGCGGGGCCACAACCAGGCCCGCACTTACTTAGGTTCCGCTGCCCCACGGTCATTCCGATGCAGCAACCAGCCTGCCAACTAGGCACACACCAACGTGGCAGCATGCAGCTTCTAGGCCAACCCGGCAAGCACCTGCATGGTGGCATGCAGATCTTCGTGAAGACCCTGCCACCGCACCAGCGCAACAGCCAGCCAGCCAGCGTGGCGCTGCATGCCTCGTGTAACACCCATGATGCGGCTATATCTCCCACGTGTCGAGGCACGGCTTAGGGGCATAACCACATGGTGGTTTTGTCGCAAGAAGGGTCATCTTCACACAATCCCATGTAATGAACAAGAAAGGGATAAATAGAGGGTTGGCTTACAATCGCCACTTCACACAATACATGAATTAAACATACATCATCCAGAGTACAATCAAGGTCCGACTACAAAACCAAAATAAAAGAAGACAACCCCAAATGCTAGATCCCTGATCGTCCCAACAGGGCTCCACTACCGATCATCAGGAAACGAAATGTAGTAACGACCAAGTTCCTCGTCGAACTCCCACTTGAGTTCGGTAGCATCACCTGCACTGGTATCATCGGCACCTGTAGCTGTTTTGGTAGAATCTGTGAGTCATGAGGACTCAGCAATCTCAAAACCCGCGAGATCAAGACTATTTAAGCTTAAGGGTTGGAAAGGGGTAATGTGGTGGAGCTGCGGCAAGCACTAAGCATATATGGTGGCTAACATACGCAAATAAGAGCGAGAAGAGAAGCAACGCAACAGTCGAGAAGCTAGAAGTGATCAAGAAGTGATCTTGAAACTACTTATCTTCATACATAACCCAAACCGTGTTCTCTTCCTGAACTCCGCCAAAAAAAAAGACCATCACGGCTACACACACGGTTGATGAATTTTAATTAAGTCAAGTGTCAAGTTCTCTACAACCGGACATTAACAAATTCCCATCTGCCGCATAACTGCGGGCACGGCTTTCGAAAGTTTATACCTTGCAGGGGTGTCCCAACTTAGCCCATCACAAGCTCTCACGATCAACGAAGGATATTCCTTCTCCCGGGAAGACCCGGTCAGACTCGGAATCCCGGTTACAAAACATTTTGACAATGGTAAAACAAGACCAGCAAGACCACCCGACTGTGCTGACAAATCCCGATAGGAGTTGCACATATCTCGTTCTCAGGGCACACCGGATGAGCACTCTGTACAACTAGAACCAGACCTCAAGTTTCCCCGAGGTGGCGCTGCAAAGGACTCTAGTTCGGACCAACACTCAGAGGAGCACTCGCCCGGGGGGGTAAATAAAGATGACCTCGGGCTCGCGAAAACCCAAGGGAAAGGCTTAGGTGAGGCAAATGTAAAACCAAGGTTGGGCCTTGCTCGAGGAGTTTTATTCAAAGTGAACTGTCAAGGGGGTCCCATAACCCCAACCGCGTAAGGAACGCAAAATCAAGGAACATAACACCGGTATGACGGAAACTAGGGCAACAAGAGTGGAACAAAACACCAGGCATAAGGCTGAGCCTTCCACCCTTTACCAAGTATATAGATGCATTAATTAAATAAGAGATATTGTGATATCCCAACAAATCCATGTTCCGACATGGAACCAACTTCATCTTCACCTGCAACTAGCAACGCTATAATAAGGGCTGAGCAAAAGCGGTAACTTAGCCAAACAACGGTTTGCTAGGAAAGGATGGTTAGAGGCTTGACATGGCAATATGGGAGGCATGATAAACAATTGGTAGGTAGCGCAAGCATAGCGATAGAGCGAACAACTAGCAAAGCAAAGATAGAAGTGATATCGAGGGTAATGGTCATCTTGCCTGAAAACCAGCTAGGAAGAAGAACGAGTCCATGAAGTAGACGAATCAACGTAGTCGAACGAATCCTCACAATCGCAACATAACCGGGACTAACAAGGAGAAGCATCACTGGAAAGAAGCAACCAACATGGTAAACAACCATCACATAAATATGGCATGATGCACAATGAAGTATGATGGATTTCGGATTTAAGTATGCATGGCATGGCAAAGTGCACAAACGAAACTACAAGTTAAGTGGAGCTCAATATGCAACGAGTTGCATATTGACGAAGCTCCACGTTCAATTATTTAGTTTGCTCTCGTTTAATCTACTCAACAATACTAAATGTTATTAAACATGGCAAGAGGAGAAGCATAACAAAACTATCTATTTAGGCAAGTTTAAATGAGGCCGGAAACAACAAACAACAATTCCGGAAAATCCTCATATGCAATATTTTGTATTCGGTACTGTTCTGTCCTAAAGCATATTTTAATGTTGTTAAACAGGAAAATAAAGTGCACCATGTTAATCTATGCATTTTTCTAGACAATTTACATATAAAGTTTATTAAATTCGGAGCTATGGTTAATTAGTTATGAAATAAATCATTTTAACAAGTTATTTATGCAAAAGAATGCAAACAACAAGTTTAAACATTTTTAACGTGGATGAAAGCAGCATATTATGAAAGTAGACAAAATTCTAAGCATTACACATATTTAAAGTTTTTACATATGATCCATGGTTGTGAAGTTATTATATGCATGATGTATGAGGGGTTTTCTGCAAAACTGCACTCTCTAGATAAATAGCTAAATTCGCAGAACTTAAAAAAAAACATGAGCGGGCCGGATCTGACTGGGCCAACAGTGCACAGGAAGCGGCTGCTCACATTGGGCCAACAGGCCGAAGGGGAAGCAGAGCGGTGGGCCGGAGGATCTGGGCACGGGGATGCAGCCCACGCGGACGAGGTCAACGGTGACAGGCGAGGTGTCGAGGCAGAGGCGCCATCCTTTGATCGACAAGAAGCAGAGCAGCGACGCCCTGGAACTTGCGGGAGACGGTGAAGGCAAGGGGGATCCAGCCGGATCCAAGGCGGAGCGACCGGATCAGGGCAGCGGTGGTGGAGATCGTCGGAGACGAGCTTGAGGCGTCGGCCATGGGAGCTCCGGCGAGTTCCCTCAGGAGAAGGAGAGCGGGCGGTTCCTGTCCAAGGCAGAGAGAGAGAGAGCCCTGAGAGAGAGATGAATATAGAGGGAGGAGGAAGAACGAGGGAAGGAGGCGGGGCATCGCGCTGGACCTGTGGCCGCCGGCGGCGACGCTTGCAGGAAGGTCCGACGACCTGGGGAACAGATCCTGGCGGCGAGGAGCTCCTGTGCAGCACGGGTGCCCGCCTCCTGGTGGCATGCACGGGCTGCAGGAGGGAGGTGCGGGGTCATGAGGCCGAGGCAGGGGACGGCGAGCCGGTGGCTGCCCCTGGGATCGAGCCGAGGAGGGAGAGGAGGCACGGCCTCGGGCGTCTGGTAAATGGAGAGGACGACCGGAGCAGAGGAGGAGGAGACGTGCTGGCGTGGGGATGCTCGGGGTTGGGCTGTTGCTGCGGGCTCGAGAGAAGCAGAGGAGGCCACGAGACGAGGTGGCTCTGGTCGCCGGTGGAGCTTGCTCCGGCGACGCGGGCGATGGAGGTCAAGGGAGGTGAGGTGGTGGTGGCCTTGCGGGTGGTTGCCGGTTGGATGGATGGATCGACGGAGAGCAGTGGCTGGGCGCGGAAGGAGATGGGCAGGTGGGTGGATCGGGGGGGATCCCGAGGAAGATGTAGTGAACTGGTGGTGGCTGAGGGATTCGGAGGATGGGACAACTCTCCTCAAAATTAGGGTTAGACTCATATTTATAGCTGTGGGTTAGATTAGGGGCGATCTAGTCCCTCCGATTGAAATCAGACTGCCGAAAAAAATAAGTTAGGAAGTCCAATTAAGAAAACGGAGATGTTTTATAGATGTTTGGGGATGATCTAAATCCAACGGTCACGATAGTCTGGTTTGGGTTCGGGAAAGTTTCGGACACGGGCGTGGGGGTCTGAGAGAGGTCGAAAAAGACAAGGGGGCCTGACAAAAGGTCAATGGAGATAGAGAGAAGCGACACTATGAACGACTACGAGTTTTATGAAAACATGCAGATGCAATATGCATGATGCGATGATGAATGCAACAAACAACTAAATCACATGGCAACCAAGGAAAAACATGGAAGGCGTGTGGAGTGTCGGTCTTGGGGCGTCACAACACTCCTCCACTTACAAGAGATCCCGTCCCAAGATCTAGGATGGCACCGGACAGAAGCGAAAGAGGAAGAGGTAAAACAAAGTTGCTTCTTGTACAAATGAGTGAAACCAATGGAACCTTGAGGGGTTTAACAATTTTTGAGAAAAGAAAACAATGAAGATGAACGGAGTTGAAAACACTCTGTTAGAAAAGAGAAACAAGGAACATTGTGAAAACCTTGGGGTTGCAAAGCCATGAATGAAGAGCTCCCGGGACAAGGAAGGGCATGTAACCACTCCGGTTGAAACGGAATAAGCAAGGAATGAGAACGGAAGAATGCAGGCAACCTTCGGTAGAAAAGAGAAGCAAAACTTGACAAAACGGGAAGTGCTTGAAAAGAGGACACGACACTCCGGTTAAATGGATAAGCACGAAGGAACACGATCTTGACAAAATGATATGATGGGTCGAAGAGAGCAACATCACAATGCCTCCGGAAGAAATGAAAGAATTGAATGGAATGAATGGCGAAGAAAACAACATGTTCTACCTCAAGTGAATTTGAGAGAGCATCCTTAAAAAGAAGGATAGAACGGAGTTGTTGGAAAACTAGCAACGAAAATAATAAGTTTGTAGTGGGCTTATCGAAACATCTCAAAATTATGAGTTGACAAACGACCACTAACGGAAACCATGGATTTGAGTGAGAGCACCAAAGAGATGAAAAACTTCTTTCACCAAGAGGATAGGAGAAAAATTGGATCATTGATAAACACCATAATAGCAACATTCCTTAGGGAAGGCTTTAGGTGAAACATGACACAAGATAACTCCAACGAAGATATTGATTGGTCAAAAAGATCTCTTGAACGAAGAGAAAATGATGGATTTAATTATCTCATTCCTGATAACTTGTGAATCATGAAACACGAAGAGAAATTGCCAAGGATGACATAACACCATCTCAAAAGACAAGGTAGAAAGAATTGCACCTTGGAATGCAAGATGAAGAATACTTGAACTCCTCAAAACAAAACATGCGTTAAGCACCCTGTTTAATTTTGAGTAGCTTGGTGGATCATAACTCCGAGAGAAATCTTGACGAACAATTGAAGAATGAAAGGAATCCTTGACGAACCACCATGTTGAGCCTCCATGAACAACTCCGGATAAAAATGGGTAACGGGAAGCAATTGAAAGTTGAAAGGAACAAGATGAAGCCATGCAATGATTTAGATGGAGCTTCGTGACAAGGTACTTGAGATAACTTGGAACTTCGGGAAAAAAAAGGTGAACAACTTGCAACCGAGAATTTATTCATCATGAACAAACTCCGGTAGAAAGAATTAAACACTTGGATGAAACAAGAATAAGAATTATGTTATGCGTATCCTTCACCAATATAAATTGATGACAAGCGACAGATTTGGCATACTACTTATTCTCGTAAAAATGATTAAGATAGATATAGCGCAAACTTGAGAAGGTATTCAACGAACCACCGATATGATTGAAACAACGAATAAATAGATATGATAACGAAGGAAGAGAAATCTTGAATGAACCACCGTAAGAATTGAAAACGAACGAAGTAAAGGGATGAATCACCGGTAAGAATTTCAAAACGAAAGAAGATACTTGGGAAAATTTAGATACAAGAGAATGAAGAGATCACGAGCTGATTAGAGAATACTTGAATGATGCACCGATAAGATTTGGAGAATGAGATCTGAAAGCTGAGAATGAATAATTCTGAGATGATGGCTCCGGAGAATCAAACTGAAAAGACTCCTGAAATGCTCCGGATGGGTGAAAAGAATTCTCACAATCGAAAACCCTTATGAGAGGATGGCATCAAGCTTGAACTACACATCTTTGAGAGAACGGATAAGGATTTAAGAGGAACTCCTCTTTGGTCCTCAAATGCAGAGAATGACGATGAGAAACACCACCATGAATTGTTGAGGCACTCCGGAATGAAAATGAGAAAGGTTGAACCAATGATGAAAGAATTTGAAAGATCTTGGTGAAAGACATTTGACAGATGATAACTCATACTTACGTCAAACTTTGAAATGAAATTGAGAATAACTCCGGAAAAATAGAAGAGTCAGGTAAGATCCTGAGAAAAGACCTGTGGGTTAGGGCCCACTCAACAGAAACACCGTTGAACGATTTAAAAGATAGATGGCGCCGATTGAATTAAATGGCTTGAATAAGGTAAGACCTTGAAATAGCTTGAAAGGATTATGAATAGAAACTTGAATCTTCTGGGATATCTTCAGCACTCCAGATAACGTGAATAGCAAGAGGTGGATGATTAAGAGATGCACCGACATGAGACAACATTTGAAACGAGGAAAAGATATGATCGACAAAGCTTGAATTGAATCCAGCGGAGAAGAAAATGTGACGAAGAATTGATAAACTTGAAGCTCCGTTAGTATCTTCCTGAGAATCCCCGGATAAGAACATTGACGGAAAGAATGGAGAGACTTCCCATCAATAAGAGGATACTTGATTAAGAAATTTGAGTCCTTCAAGAAAAGGGTGGCAGGGCGGGAAAACAAAGGCAACTTGGGATGAATGAAACATACATCATTGAGAAAACATAGAATTGATCTTGCGGATGGGGAGAATGATGGGATCATTTTGAAGAGAAGCGCACCGGTTGGAAATAGAATTGGGATGACACTCTTGATGACCAAGAAGGATTAACACTCCCATAGAAACATGAGAACACCACTTGGAAAAGGTATGTAATCAACACTTGACATTGAAGCAACTGGAATACCACAACTTAAAACAAAACAAAGGATTGGCTTGCAAAATAAGCCGGAACAAATACATATGATAGAGATTTACCCTATCCCATATCATGCATCTGTCAGAAAGATATCCTACGAGATACTTGAATTCCCACCTATAAACTCCCGAAACTTTCTGGTTATGCAATCTGGTGTTGGGGATACAGGGGAAGCATAATATCTCACCCAAACTAACAATCCCTACATCCAGCTGTATCCATCCGTCGACACATAAACAAGAAAACTCCAGAAATTGTGTACCTCAACCTTCAAAAAGCATCCGTTATACGAGGTATGGCAATACTCCCGAACTCCCGCCCCAGTACTGGGTGGCGTCGAGGTTATCTCACCAACAACTGCATAAAAGAGATTTTCGATGTCTGCGAAACTCAGGTATTCCAGAACTGCAACGATAAAATTGTGACGACAACACCTCAGAGCTCAACTCCCCGGGACACTGCAGAACCCCTAAATGTCAGGAGGCACCAAGAACAATGTTCTCGTCACAAGAATATCAGAACGATCCCAAGATACTCGCGTGATCCTAATTTTTTTTAGCGAAATTTGAGGAGAGGAAAGACAAAACATCTACGTCAGGAGGCCTCACTAGAGCGATGAAGGGACTGGGAGTAAAAAGAATCCTACTCTCCGATATATATAATCCTAAGACTCAAAACATTTTGTTCTAGACTCAACAACGTCAGTGATTCGATCAAGCAGGGGGCTCCTAAGTCGGGGATGGCTCTGATACCAACTTGTAACACCCACAATGTGGCTATATCTCCCACGTGTCGAGGCACGGCTTAGAGGCATAACTGCATGGTGGTTTTGTCGCAAGAAGGGTCATCTTCACACAATCCCATGTAATGAACAAGAAAGGGATAAATAGAGGGTTGGCTTACAATCGCCACTTCACACAATACATGAATTAAACATACATCATCCAGAGTACAATCAAGATACGACTACGAAACCAAAATAAAAGAAGACATCCCCAAATGCTAGATCCCCGATCGTCCCAACTGGGCTCCATTACTGATCATCAGGAAACGAAAGATAGTAACGACCAAGTTCCTCATCGAACTCCCACTTGAGTTCGGTAGCATCACCTGCACTGGTATCATCGGCACCTGGAGCTGTTTTGGTAGAATCTGTGAGTCACGAGGACTCAACAATCTCAAAACCCGCGAGATCAAGACTATTTAAGCTTAAGGGTTGGAAAGGGGTAATGTGGTGGAGTTGTGGCAAGCACTAAGCATATATGGTGGCTAACATATGCAAATAAGGGCGAGAAGAGAAGCAACGCAACGGTCGAGAAGCTAGAAGTGATCAAGAAGTGATCCTGAAACTACTTACGTTCATACATAACCCAAACCGTGTTCTCTTCCCAGACTCCGCCGAAAAAAGACCATCACAGCTACACACGCGGTTGATGCATTTTAATTAAGTCAAGTGTCAAGTTCTCTATAACCGGACATTAACAAATTCCCATCTGCCACATAACCGCGGGCACGGATTTCGAAAGTTTATACCCTGCAGGAGTGTACCAACTTAGCCCATCACAAGCTCTCACGATCAACGAAGGATATTCCTTCTCCCGGGAAGACCCGATCAGACTCGGAATCCTGGTTACAAGACATTTCGACAATGGTAAAACAATACCAGCAAGACCACCCGACTGTGCCGACAAATCCCGATAGGAGATGCAAATATCTCGTTCTCGGGGCACACCGGATGAGCACTCCGTACAACTAGAACCAGACCTCAAGTTTCCCCGACGTGGCACTGCAAAGGACTCTAGTTCGGACCAACACTCAGAGGAGCACTGGCCCGAGGGGGTAAATAAAGATGATCCTCGACCTCGCGAAAACCCAAGGGAAAGGCTTAGGTGAGGCAAATGTAAAACAAAGATTGGACCTTGCTGGAGGAGTTTTATTCAATGCGAACTGTCAAGGGGGTCCCAAAACCCCAACCGCGTAAGGAATGCAAAATCAAGGAACATAACACCGGTATGACGGAAACTAGGGCGGCAAGAGTGGAACAAAACACCAGGCATAAGGTCGAGCCTTCCACCCTTTACCAAGTATATAGATGCATTAATTAAATAAGAGATATTGTGATATCCCAACAAATCCATGTTCCGCCATGGAACCAACTTCATCTTCACCTGCAACTAGCAACGCTATAAGAAGGGCTGAGCAAAAGCGGTAACTTAGCCAAACAACGGTTTGCTAGGAAAGGATGGTTAGAGGCTTGACATGGCAATATGGGAGGCATGATAAACAAGTGGTAGGTAGCGCAAGCATAGCGATACAGCGAACAACTAGCGAAGCAAAGATAGAAGTGATATCGAGGGTAGTGGTCATCTTGCCTGAAATCCCGCTAGGAAGAAGAACGAGTCCATGAAGTAGACGAACCAACGTAGTCGAACAAATCCTCACAATCGCAACATAACCGGGACTAACAAGAAGAAGCATCACCGGAAAGAAGCAAACAACATGGTAAACAACCATCACATAAACATGGCATGATGCACAATCAAGTATGATGCATGTCCGGTTTAAGTATGCATGGCATGGCAAAGTGCACAAACAAAACTACAAGTTAAGTGGAGCTCAATATGCAACGAGTTGCATATTGACGAAGCGCCACGTTCAATTATTTAGTTTGCTCTTGTTTAATCTACTCAACAATACTAAATGTTATTAAACATGGCAAGAGGTGAAGCATAACAAAACTATCTATCTAGGCAAGTTTAAGTGAGGCTGGAAACAACAAACAACAATTCCGGAAAATCCTCATATGCAATATTTTGTATTCGGTACTGTTCTTTCCTAAAGCATATTTTAATGTTGTTAAATAGGAAGATAAAGTGCACCATGTTAATCTATGCATTTTTCTATACAATTTACATATAAAGTTTATTAAATTCGAAGCTATGGTTAATTAGTTATGAAATAAATCATTTTAACAAGTTATTTATGCAAAAGAATGAAAACAGCAAGTTTAAACATTTTTAACATGGATTAAAGAAGCATATTATGAAAGTAGAAAAAATTCTAAGCATTTCACATATTTAAAGTTTTTACATATGATGCACGGTTGTGAAGTTATTATATGCATGATGTATAAGGGGTTTTCTGCAAAACTTCACTCTCTGGATAAATAGCTAAATTCGCATAACTGAAAAAAAAATGAGCAGGCCGAATCTGACTAGGCCAACAGTGCACAGGAGGCGGCTGCTCACATTGGGCCAATAGGCCGAAAGGGAAGCAGAGCGGTGGGCCGGAGGATCTGGGCCGCGGGGATGCAGCCCACGCGGACGCAGTCAACGGTGACGGGCGAGGTGTCGAGGCAGAGGCGTCATCCTTTGCTCGACAAGAAGCAGAGCAGCGGCGCCCTGGAACTTGTGGGAGACGGCGAAGGTAAGGGGGATCCAGCCGAATCCAAGGCGGAGCGACCGGATCAGGGCAGCGGTGGTGGAGATCGTCGGAGACGAGCTTGAGGCGTCGGCCATGGGAGCTCCAGCGAGTTCCCTCAGGAAAAGGAGAGCGGGCGGTTCCTGTCCAAGGCAGAGAGAGAGCCCTGAGAGAGAGAGATGAATACAGAGGGAGGAGGAAGAACGAGGGAACGAGGCGGGGCATGGCGCTGGACCTGTGGCCGCCGGCTACGACGCTTGCAGGGAGGTCCGACGACCTGGGGAACGGATCCGGGCGGCGAGGAGCTCCTGTGCAGCACGGATGCCTGCCTCCTGGTGGCTTGCACGGGCTGCAGGAGGGAGGCGCAGGGTCGCGAGGCCGAGGCAGGGGAACGGCAAGGCGGTGGCTGCCCCTGGGTTCGAGCCGAGGAGGGAGAGGAAGCACGGCCTCGGACGTCTGGTAAACGGCAAGGACGACCGGAGCAGAGGAGGAGGAGACGCGCTGGCGTGGGGAGGCTCGAGGTTGGGCTGTTGCTGCAGGCTCGAGGAGAAGCAGAGGAGGCTGCGAGACGAGGTGGCTCTGGTCGCTGGTGGAGCTTGCTCCGATGGCGCGGGCGATGGAGGTCAAGGGAGGTGAGGTGGTGGTGGCCTTGCGGGTGGCTGCCGGTTGGATGGATGGATCGACGGAGTGGAGTGGCTGGGCGCGGAAGGAGATGGGCTGGTGGGTGGATCAGGGGGGATCCCGAGGAAGATGTAGTGGACTGGTGGCGGCGGAGGGATTCGGAGGATGGGAGAGCTCTCCTCAAAATTAGGGTTAGACTCATATTTATAGCTGTGGGTTAGATTAGGGGTGATGTAGTCCCTCCGATTGAAATCAGACGGTCCGAAGAAATAGGTTAGAAAGTCCAATTAAGAAAACGGAGATGTTTTATAGATGTTTGGGGATGATCTGAATCCGACGGTCATGATAGTCCGTTTTGGGTTCGGGAATGTTTGGACACGGGCGAGGGGGTCTGAGAGAGATCAAAAAAGACAAGGGGCCTGACAAAAGGTCAACGGAGATAGAGAGAAACGACACTATGAACGACTATAGTTTTATGAAAACATGCAGATGCAATATGCATGATGCGATGATGAATGCAACAAACAACTAAATCACACGGCGACAAGGAAAAACATGGAAGGCATCTGGAGCGTCGGTCTTAGGGCGTCACACCTTGTTAGCTTGGACGCGCGTCAAAGCAAGGCGAGGCGGCGATACACAAGACGAGCTTCCTTGCCGTCCCAGATAAAGCAAGAGGACACGTCGGCAGCGCATTAAATGTGTTTTTTCCCATGATGTCCGAGATAGACTTGTACACTGTAGACACTTTCCACCTCCTGTGTGCCGCTGTGGCAGCCCCTTTGACATATAAAAGGAGGCCCTAGGCGTACTGAGGAGGGATTCAGACTTTTTGGGCTAGGCATGCACCGCAGCTAGTTCATGATCTCAAGAACACCAAATATACAGCAAAGAAGGACTAGGGTATTACGCATCACTTGCGGCCCGAACCTGGATAAAATTCCCCCGTGTTGATCTTCTAAACCCGCTCTTTTTACAGCCCCGCGCCCCGGCAACCGTAGTAGGGATTCCCTGTGATCCCGTGGGTGTCGTTCTTGAACCCCGACATCTTTGGCGCGCCAGGTAGGGGGGCGCAAGCAGTGAAAATCTGGTTTGGAGCCAACTCATCGACTCCTTTGTCGCGATGATTCGGGAGAGGAAGGCGACATCGATCAACCACGCTCTAGCGCCATCAGCCAGACGAGGCAATGTTGTCCGCAGCCTCAACAGCCATCCGCGTGGCGATGGAAAAGCTAAGTCTCGCAAAACCTTGAGCCAATTTCTTCCTTTTTATAAGGTTATCCTCCTCGAAAAATCTTGTCCCTTGTATGGAAAAGCTGTACACAATGGAATCCTTCCGCTATTGGCAACACCCTTGTTTCTATTTCAAGTCCGCTCAACAGTTCAAGCGGCTGCGCTGAGAACGGCAGGGTGGCTTGTCCGGCAGCAAGTGCCCCCCGGCTGGCTGCTAAGGATTTGTCCTTCAAAGCGCCATAGCATGGGCTTACGTGCCGGCAAACCTATCCAACTAGGCGTGGGGTGGGTACATACAAGGAAAGATCGAACAGGAAGATAGCATACTTCATTTTAAAAGTACTGCAGAGTTATATTACATCAATGATTGCCGCGGTTCTAACTTAAGATAAATTATCTTGGGCATGAACCCGCGGCGGCAAGGAGAAATGGGGTGCCTAGTCTCGGCGCTGGCCCTCCACCCTCTTGACTTCGTTGACGCAGCTGATGATGGGCTCGATACGCTCCTCGAGCGCCGCGAGGTCCACACCCTCCGGCAAGCTCTCAAGTGCATCGGCGAAGTCGACGTTGGGGGTTCCAGAACGCCACCTTGGTGAGCACCTTGGTCAGGGCGCCCCGGCAGAGCCTCCGGGACTCATTGGCCAGATAACTTGCTTGGTTGGAGCGGAGCTGCTCCAGGGCATCGAGGACGCCCACGAAGAACAGGATCAGCCTGGCGTTGGCCGTTGGGGCTCACGTTCGGCTCCTGGGAGTACCTGACATTCGGCAAGCCCATGGCGGCCAGCTTCGTGGTGATCCTGCCGGCGACGTCGACGAGGCGGCTGATCCAGAGGTTTACGCTCTTCGCGTACTCCTTGTGCGCGGCGGCGTCATCCCTCTACAGTCGTTTCTCGTCCTCCAGGGCCTTGTTCAGGGTCTCCTCACGAGCCGCAGGCTCCGAAAGCTTCCCCTCCAAGCCTTCCAGCTTCAACTTCAGATCGTTGATGGAGTCGTTGGCCTCGGAGAGCAGCTTGGCCTTGTCGGAGATGGCAACCTGCGCATCCGCCAGAGTGCGGTTGGCCGTGTCCCTCTACTCCCTCAGCGTCGAAACTTTCTTCTTCGGCTCCTCCCGCTCCAGCTCCAGCTCCTTCACCTTGTCGACATGGACTAGGGCCTGAGCATCGAGTGCCTCCTTGTGCCTCTGCTCCAGCTCCTGGGTCCGCTGTGCGAAGATCTTCCCGATCTCTTCATCCTTGCCGTAGAGTGTGGCAGCAAGCACCTGCTCACAGGAAGCGAGGTCTTCCTCCTGGCTGTTCAGCAGAGCATGCTGCTGCTGCCGAGCAGCCTCGTCCTTCTCGGCCTGCTCCTTCGTCACCTCCTGGGTTTTCTCGATATCGGCCTGCTTCAGGATGAGCTCTCGCTTGCGCTCATCCAGCTCACCCTGGGCAGGCTTCAATTCATCCCGGGCCTCACCAAACCAGACTTGCGCCTAAGCGACGCGCTCCTCAAGATCTGCCTCTGTCTTGTCCACTGCCGCCATCCTGGATCTCACCTTGTCTTGGCGGGCACGGTGGAGCGTTTGGAGCTTCTGGAAGTTGGCACCCATGGCTTGGAGAAGCTGCTCCTCCTGGGAACCGTCGCCGCCGGCGCTCGGTTCGTTGACAACCTAGAGCTCAGCGGTGGCAAGCACCTCGTCATCGAAGACCTACCCCTCGGCAGGCACTCTGGTGTCTGCCATCCCCGGGAGGCGGACGAACAAGTCCTCGCCCACCTTTAGGTAATTGGGAGGCGCGGGGGCTGCGGGGGAAGAAGGTTGGTCGTTGGCCACCTCCTCCTCGGCAGGCTTCTTGGTGGCCTCCTCGGCAGCGGCCTTGTCGGCCTCCTTGGCGGTAGCCTTGCCAACCTTCTCGACAGTGGCCTTGCCGACCTCCCCGGCAAGACCCTCGTCGGCCTCCCCGGTGGCGGACTTGGCGGCTTCCTCAGCCGCGATCCTGACGGCCTCGGCCTCGGCGTCCTTGGCGACCTCCCCAATGACGATGTCGATATCCTCCTGGTGCATCGAGGGAGGGTCTGGAAACAAAAAAAGACGAGCGAAACAAGACCAAGATCAAGGTTCAAGGCAAAAAAGGAGAAAAAAAGAAGACATGGACGAGAGGCAGGCCGCTTACCCGCGCCGGGCTGAGAAGCGGTTCCCTCCCCGCCAACATTCATTGCCGGGATGGAGCCACCAGCACCCAAGTCCGCCTCCTCCTCCTCCATGTGCGTGGGCTCGGCGGTGGTTGCCCTTGCCGGGGACGCCCCTTTGGGCGGCGTGGTCGATGGGGGTGGTGTGTTTGGAGTGGCCCTCATGGGCTCCTCATGCTGCTGCTCTCCTCCTACAAACCCGGCAAGGTCAACACTAAGGATTCGTGCCCCAACACCCATCGATGGGGAGCGAGTAATGAACTCACGCTGGGGGCTGAAGCGGGGGCTGCGTCGAGGGCTGGCATCTGGGCTGATCTCCACCACCACCGGCATGCGCGAAGTGCTTGCTGGGGGCTTGACGCCCGCCGAGGCCTTGGCCCTCTTCGCCGCCCTCTGGTCCAGCGTCTCCGTCTCCCTGCACAAACAAGATCAAGTCAGGGGAAACAGCACGGGCTGGGAGTCAGAAATGATAAAGGGCGAGATGCTTACTCCTCCTCCGCCCACCTCCTCTTCCTCTTCGGGCTGAAGGACCTGAGGTCAAAATCGGCCTCGGGTTCGCTGTCTGAAGGGGAAGGAGAAGGGGATGGGGTACTGCGCCTCTTAGACGAGGAAGAAGTGGCGGCCGCTGCGTTCTTCTTCAGTGCCGTGGCCCTCGTCTGGCGCACGGGCTGCGCCTGGGCCTATTGCTGTTGCACGGTCCTGCCAGGTCAGACCGGCTCGCCAGAGCTAGCCTGTCGCAGGACGAGCCTCCTTGCCGGGGGCGAGGAGTCTTCCGCCTCAGTCTCCTCCCCGGTCGACTCCTCGACCACGTCTTCAACACGGGGAGCCCCGGCACCAGCACCGCTGGCCTCCCGGGCGAGCACCGCCCACTCGGCGAACTCCCTCTCCTCCGCGGCCGCGTCAGCCTTGTCCTTTGATGACCCACAAGTATAGGTGATCTATCGTAGTCCTTTCGATAAGTAAGAGTGTTGAACCCAACGAGGAGCAGAAGGAAATGATAAGCGGTTTTCAGCAAGGTATTCTATGCAAGCATTGAAATTATAGGTAACAGATAGTTTTGTGATAAGATAATTTGTAACGAGCAACAAGTAACAAAAGTAAATAAAGTGCAGCAAGGTGGCCCAATCCTTTTTGTAGAAAAGGACAAGCCTAGACAAACTCTTATATAGAGAAAATCGCTCCTGAGGACACATGGGAATTATCATCAAGCTAGTTTTCATCACGTTCATATGATTTGCGTTCGGTACTTTGATAATTTGATATGTGGGTGGACCGGTGCTTGGGTGATGTCCTTACTTGGACAAGCATCCCACTTATGATTAACCCCTATTGCAAGCATCCGCAACTACAAAAGAAGTATTAAGGTAAACCTAACCATAGCATGAAACATATGGATCTAAATCAGCCCCTTACGAAGCAACGCATAAACTAGGGTTTAAGCACATCACTCTAGCAACCCATCATCTACTTATTACTTCCCAATGCCTTCCTCTAGGCCCAAATAATGGTGAAGTGTCATGTAGTCGACGTTCACATAACACCACTAGAGGAGAGACAACATACATCTCATCAAAATATCGAACGAATACCAAATTCACATGACTACTAATAGCAAGACTGCTCCCATGTCCTCAGGAACAAACGTAACTACTCACAAATCATATTCATGTTCATAATCAGAGGAGTATTAATATGCATAAAGGATCTGAACATATGATATTCCACCAAATAAACTAACTAGCATCAACTACAAGGAGTAATCAACACTACTAGCAACCTACAGGTACCAATCCCAGACTATGAGACAAGAATTGGATACAAGAGATGAACTAGGGTTTGAGAGGAGATGGTGCTGGTGAAGATGTTGATGGAGATTGCCCTCTCCCGATGAGAGGAGCGTTGGTGATGACGATGGCGATGATTTCCCCCTCCTGGAGGGAAGTGTCCCCGGCAGAACAGCTCTGCCGGAGCCCTAGATTGGTTCTGCCAAGGTTCCGCCTCATGGCGGCGGAGTCTCGTCCCGAAAGCTTGCTTCTGATTTTTCTTCGGACGAAAGACTTCATATAGCAGAAGATGGGCACCGGAGGGCCAACAGGTGGCCCACGAGGCAGGGGGGCGCGCCCAGGGGGGTAGGGCGTGCCCCCAGCCTCGTGGCCAGGGTGTGGGCCCCCTCTGGCATTTCTTCCGCTCAGTATTTTTTATTATTTCCAAAAATAACTTTCATGGAGTTTCAGGACTTTTGGAGTTGTGCAGAATAGGTCTCTAATATTTGCTCCTTTTCCAGCCCAGAATTCCAGCTGCCGGCATTCTCCCTCCTTATGTAAACCTTTTAAAATAAGAGAGAATAGGCGTAATTGTGACATAATGTGTAATAACAGCCCATAATGCAATAAATATCGATATAAAAGCATGATGAAAAATGGACGTATCAACTCCCCCAAGCTTAGACCTCGCTTGTCCTCAAGCGGAAGCCGATAACGATAAATATGTTCACATGTTTAGAGGTAGAGGTGTCGATAAAATAAAATACGGACATGAGGGCATCATGATCATTCTTATAACAGCAACATATATGGATAATGTCATATGATTTCCTATGCTCAAGTAATAATCTATTCACAATGCAAAGTATGAATCAGAAACATTATTAAGAACTAACAAACTATAATCTCAGTCACTGAAGCAATTACAATTTATCATAACATTAGAAAGAGTCTATGTCAGAGCTTTTCAGGAAGTCCACATACTCAACTATCATTTAGTCTTTCACAATTGCTAACACTCACACAATACTTGTGGTTACGGAGTTTTAATCGGACACAGAGAAAGATAGGGGCTTATAGTTTCGCCTCCCAACCTTTTACCTCAAGGGTAATGTCAACAATAATAGTTCATGGTAACCTACATCCAATTATATATATATATATATATATATATATATATATATATATATATATATATATATATATATATATATATATCAGGATCTTTCCAACATCCTGTGCTTGCCAAAGGAAAAAATGTAAAAAGGAAAGGTGAAGATCACCATGACTCTTGCATAATGTAGAAGATAATAATAAAAGATAGGCCCTTCGCAGAGGGAAGCAGAGGTTGCCATGTGCTTTCAGGGTTGGATGCACAAAATCTTAATGCGAAAGAACGTCACTTTATATTGCCACTTGTGATATAGACCTTTATTATGCAGTCCGTCGCTTTTATTTCTTCCACATCACAAGATCGTATAAAGCTTATTTCCTCCACACCAATCAATCATACATATTTAGAGAGCAATTTTTTTATTGCTTGCACCGATGACAACTTACTTGAAGGATCTTACTCAATCCATAGGTAGATATGGTGGACTCTCATGGCAAAACTGGTTCAAGGGTATTTGGAAGCACAAGTAGTATCTCTACTTGGTGCAAAGAATTTGGCTAGCATGAGGGGGAAAGGCAAGCTCAACATGTTGGATGATCCATGACAATATACTTTATTTCAGATATAAGAAAACATAACCCATTGCGTTGTCTTCCTTGTCCAACATCAACTCTTTAGCATGTCATATTTTAATGAGTGCTCACAATCATGAAAGATGTCCAAGATAGTATATTTATATGTGAAACCTCTCTTTCTTTATTAATTCCTATTAATTGCAACGATGACCAAAGCTATGTTTGTCAACTCTCAACAACTTCTAATCATCATACTCTTTCTATGTGAAGTCATTACTCTCAATAAGATCAATATGATCTCTTTGTTTCTTTTTATTCTTTTCTCTTTTATTTTATTCCCTCAAGATCATGGCAAAATAATCAAGCCCTTGACTCAACACTAATCTTTATTATACTACTAAAGGCTAGATCACACTAAAAACTTTATTCTACTAAATCAAGATACTACTAAAAGGATCAAACTAAGAAAAACGGTAAAGATAGGAGTGTGATGGTGATACGATACCGGGGCACCTCCCCCAAGCTTGGCAGTTGCCAAGGGGAGTGCCCATACCCATGTGATTATGTCTCCTTTGCTGGTGAAGAAGGTGGAGGTGATGATGGATAGTCGCACATCAATCGTAAGAGGTCCTCCAACTTGCGGACAATGCCCTTGAGTGCAACGATATGCTCCTTCAACAAAATATTTTCACGTGTGAGAAACTTGTTTTGTATACGAGCTAACTCAATCATCTTGAAAGCTTCGATCTTAGTTGGGGTAAGAAGATTGTGATCAAGTTGAAGGTTGTCTTCAGGAGCTTGATCCTCCATGGCCTTCTTGATCCCTTCATCCTTGTGGATCTCCATGGGTTCTTCCCTCTTCAGCTCTATCTTCATTAGCCAAGCATCGTTGTCACCACTGTTGTAGGAGGGGGACGACATGAAAACAGCTCGAAACAAGAACAGAGGACAATTGCGTGATACATGAGTCAAAACCTTCGGGAGATTATATAATGAATTTTTACCGACCAAAATACGTATCGTGCAAGAAAACGGAGTCCGGAGAGCGCACGAGGTGCCCACGAGGCAGGGGCGCGCCCAGGGGGGTAGGGCGCGCCCTCCACCCTCGTGAACCCTCGTGTCCTTCCCGAACTGCTTCTTATTTTTTTTATTTTTCTAAATATTCCAAAACAGAGAAATATTGCCATTAGAACTGTTTTGGAGTTGGTTTACTTACCGTACCACATACCTATTCCTTTTCGGAGTCCAAAACATTCTCAAAAGTGTCCATTATGTATTCCTCCGGGGTTATGGTTTCAATAACATTGGTTTGAACATTTATAGGATTACCTGAGATGTAATGTTTAATTCTTTGACCGTTTACCACCTTCGGATTTGTGCCTTCAAAGTTGTTGATTTTTATGGCACCGGAACGATAGACCTCCTCGATAACGTAAGGACCTTCCCATTTAGAGTGAATTTCTCCTGCAAAAAATCTTAAACGAGAGTTGTATAGCAATACATAATCACCTACATTAAACTCACGCTTTTGGATCCTTTTGTCATGCCATCTTTTAACTTTTTCTTTAAACAATTTGGCATTCTCATAAGCTTGGGTTCTCCATTCATCAAGTGAGCTAATGTCAAATAACCTCTTCTCACCGGCAAGTTTGAAATCATAGTTGAGCTCTTTAATGGCCCAATATGCTTTATGTTCTAGTTCAAGAGGTAAGTGACATGCTTTTCCATAAACCATTTTATACGGGGACATACCCATAGGATTTTTATATGCAGTTCTATAGGCCCATAATGTATCATCAAGTTTCTTGGACCAATTCTTTCTAGATCTATTAACAGTCTTTTGCAAAATTAATTTGAGCTCTCTATTACTCAATTCTACTTGACCACTAGACTGTGGGTGATAAGGGGATGCAATTCTATGATTAACATCATACTTAGCAAGCATTTTACGAAAAGCACCATGAATAAAATGTGAACCACCATCAGTCATTAAATATCTAGGGACTCCAAACCTCGGAAAAATAACTTCTTTAAGCATCTTAATAGAAGTGTTATGACCAGCACTACTAGTTGGAACAGCTTCTACCCATTTAGTAACGTAATCAACATCAACTAAAATATGTGTGTATCCATTAGAGGCAGGAAAAGATCCCATATAATCAAAGCCCCAAACATTGAATGGTTCAATAACAAGTGAATAGTTCATAGGCATTTCTTGAGTCTACTAATATTACCAATTCTTTGACATTCATCACAAGATAGGACAAACTTACGGGCATCCTTGAAGAGAGTAGGCAAATAAAAACCGGATTGCAATACCTTAAGCACAGTTCTATCTCCAGCGTGGTGTCCTCCATAAGCTTCGGAGCGAAACTTGCGTAGGATCTGTTCCTGTTCATGCTCAGGTACACAACGTCTAATAACACCATCTACTCCTTTATAAAGATGTGGGTCATCCCAGAAGTAATGTCTCAAATCATAGAAAAACTTTTTCTTTTGCTGGTATGTGAAACTAGGTGGTATAAATTTAGCAACAATATAATTAGCATAATCAGCATACCATGGAGCAGTACGAGAAGCATTTATGAGATTTAATTGTTCATCAGGAAAGCTATCATCAATAGGTAGTGGGTCATCAAGAACATTCTCTAGCCTAGACAAGTTGTCTGCAACGGGGTTCTCAGCTCCTTTTCTATCAATAATATGCAAATCAAATTCTTTTAGCAAGAGAACCCATCTAATAAGCCTAGGTTTAGCATATTTCTTTTCCATAAGATATTTAATAGCAGCATGATCAGTGTGAATAGTTACTTTAGAATCAACAATATAAGGTCTGAACTTATCACAAGCAAATACAACTGCTAAGAATTCTTTTTCAGTAGTAGCATAATTTCTCTGAGCATTGTCTAGAGTTTTACTAGCATATTGAATAACATTTAATTTCTTATCAACTCTTTGCCCTAGAACAGCAGCTACAGCATAATCACTAGCATCACACATAATTTCAAAGGGTAAATTCCATTCAGGTGGCTGAACAATAGGTGCAGACATCAATGCTTTCTTAAGTATTTCAAATGCTTCTCCACAATCATCATCAAATACAAATGGTATATATTTTTGTAATAAATTAGTCAGAGGCCGAGAGATTTTTGAGAAGTCCTTAATGAACCTCCTATAAAAACCGGCGTGACCAAGGAAACTTCTTATACCCTTGATGTCCTTGGGACATGGCATCTTTTCAATAGCATCAACCTTGCCTTTATCAACCTCAATACCTCTTTCAGAAACTTTATGCCCCAAGACAATACCTTCATTAACCATAAAGTGGCACTTTTCCCAATTCAAGACAAGATTAGTTTCTTCACATCTCTGTAAAACTCGATCAAGGTTGCTCAAGCAATCATCAAAAGAGGATCCATAAACGGAGAAATCATCCATGAAAACCTCACATATCTTTTCACAAAAGTCAGAGAATATAGCCGTCATGCATCTTTGAAAGGTAGAAGGTGCATTACATAAACCAAAAGGCATACGTCTATAAGCAAAAGTACCGAAAGGGCAAGTAAAACTGGTCTTTGATTGATCATCGGCTGACACAGGTATTTGAGAGAAACTAGAATAACCATCTAGAAAGCAAAAATGTGTATGCTTGGATAATCTTTCTAGCATTTGATCGATAAAAGGTAAGGGGTAATGATCCTTTTTAGTGTCCATATTTAGTTTGCGAAATCAATTACCATCCTATAACCTGTAATAATTCTTTGCGGGATCAACTCATCTTTATCATTAGGAACGACAATAATACCTCCCTTTTTAGGGACACAATGGTAAGGACTTACCCATTGACTATCAGCAACGGGATAAATTATACCTGCCTCAAGGAGCTTTAGTATTTCCTTTCTTACCACCTCTTTCATTTTAGGATTAAGCCGTCGTTGGTGGTCACGAACTGGTTTGGCATCCTTCTCCAAATTTATTTTGTGTTGGCATAGAGTGGGACTAATGCCCTTAAGATCATCAAGAGTGTATCCAATAGCAGCGCGGTGCTTCTTCAGAGTTTTCAATAATCTCTCTTCTTCATGCTCTGAAAGGTTAGCACTAATAATAACTGGATATATCTTTTTCTCATCAAGATAAGCTTATTTAAGAGTATCAGGCAATGGTTTGAGCTCAAACACGGGATCACCCTTGGGTGGAGGAGGATCCCCTAGGATTTCAACAGGCAAATTGTGTTTCAGGATGGGTTCATGGTTAAAGAATACTTCATATATTTCCCTTCTTTCTTTCATAAACATATCATTTTCATGGTCTAGCAAATATTGTTCTAAAAATCTAAAGGATCACTAGGAGGTACGGCAATAGAAGCAAGACCAATAATTTCATCTTTACTAGGCAATTCCTCTTTGCGGTGTTGTCTATGAAATTTAGAGAAATTAAACTCATGAGACATATCACCTAAACCAATAGTAACAACATCCTTTTCGCAGTCTATCTTAGCATTAACAGTGTTCAAGAAGGGTCTACCAAAAATAATGGGACAAAAGCTATCTTGTGGGGAACCAAGAACAAGAAAATCAGCAGGGTATTTAGTTTTCCCACACAAGGCTTCAACGTCTCTAACAATTCCTTTGGGTGAAATAGTATCTCTATTGGCAAGCTTAATGGTAACATCAATATCTTCAATCTCAGCAGGTGCAATTTCATGCATAATTTCTTTGTGTAAGTCATGAGGTATAGCACTAGCACTGGCACCCATATCACATAAGCCATGATAACAATGATCTCCTATTTTAACAGAAATAACAGGCATGCCTACCACAGGTCTATGTTTATCTTTAGCACCCGGCTTAGCAATTCTAGCAGTTTCATCACAGAAATGAATAACATGCCCATCAATATTATCAGATAAGAGATCTTTAACAATAGCAATATTAGGTTCAACTTTAACTTGCTCAGGAGGTGTATAAGTTCTAGTATTGCTTTTACGAACCACAGTTGAAGCTTTAGCATGATCCTTTATTCTAATAGGGAAAGGTGGTTTCTCAACATAAGTAGTAGGAACAATAGGATCATTATAAGTGACAGTCTTTTCTTCAACTTTAATAGGTGCAGCTACTTTTACTTCTATGGGAGGATGATATTTAAACCACTTTTCCTTGGGGAGATCAACATGAGTAGCAAAAGATTCACAGAAAGAAGCTACTATCTCAGAGTCAAGTCCATATTTAGTGCTAAATTTACGGAAAACATCGGTATCCATAAAAGATTTAACACAACCAAACTTAGGTGCCATACCTGACTCCTTACCTTCGTCGAGGTCCCAATCTTCAGAGTTGCGTTTAATTCTTTCCAATAAATCCCATTTGAATTCAATAGTCTTCATCATAAAAGAGCCAGCACAAGAAGTACCGAGCATGGTGCGATTGTTATCAGAAAGCCGAGCATAAATTTTTTGAATAATTATTTCTCTTGGGCGCTCATGATTGGGGCATGAATATAACATTGATTTAAGACTCCCGCAAGCTTGAGCGATGCTTTATCCGTCGCGAGGCCAAAAATTATATATATAATTGCGATCACGATGAACAAGATGCATAGGATAAAACTTCTGATGAAATTCCAATTTCAATCGTTTGTAGTTCCATGATCCCATATCATCACATAGCATATACCATGTCAATGCATCTACCTTCAAAGATAAAGGGAATACCTTCTTCTTAATAACTTCATCGGGCACACCTGCAAGCTTAAATAATCCACAAACTTCATCCACATATATTAGGTGCTCATCAGGGTGCATTGTTTCGTCTCCTACAAAAGGATTAGCTAACAATTTTTCTATCATACCCGAAGGAATCTCAAAGTAGACATTTTAATTTTCAGTAGGTTCAGTAGGTTGAGGAGCAACTCTTTGCTCTACTGGTCGGGGTGAAGATACCCCGAACAAGCCCCTCAGAGGATTACTTTCCATAGTAACAAGTGACAGTAAATTTCAGCACACTATATAAATTTTTCCTTACCAAATTCCACCTACCAAAGGCGCTTCACTCCCCGGCAACGGCGCCAGAAAAGAGTCTTGATGACCCACAAGTATAGGGGATCTATCATAGTCCTTTCGATAAGTAAGAGTGTCGAACCCAACAAGGAGCAGAAGGAAATGATAAGCGGTTTTCAGCAAGGTATTCTCTGCAAGCACTGAAATTATAGGTAACAGATAGTTTTGTGATAAGATAATTTGTAACGAGCAACAAGTAACAAAAGTAAATAAAGTGCAGCAAGGTGGCCCAATCCTTTTTGTAGCAAAGGACAAGCCTGGACAAACTCTTATATAGAGAAAAGCGCTCCCGAGGACACATGGGAATTATCATCAAGCTAGTTTTCATCACGTTCATATGATTTGCGTTCGGTACTTTGATAATTTGATATGTGGGTGGACCGGTGCTTGGGTGCTGTCCTTACTTGGACAAGCATCCCACTTATGATTAACCCCTATTGCAAGCATCCGCAACTACAAAAGAAGTATTAAGGTAAACATAACCATAGCATGAAACATATGGATCCAATCCGCCCCTTACGAAGCAACGCATAAACTAGGGTTTAAGCTTCTGTCACTCTAGCAACCCATCATCTACTTATTACTTCCCAATGCCTTCCTCTAGGCCCAAATAATGGTGAAGTGTCATGTAGTCGACGTTCACATAGCACCACTAGAGGAGAGACAACATACATCTCATCAAAATATCGAACGACCAAATTCACATGACTACTAATAGCAAGATTTCTCCCATGTCCTCAGGAACAAACGTAACTACTCACAAAGCATATTCATGTTCATAATCATAGGAGTATTAATATGCATAAAGGATCTGAACATATGATATTCCACCAAATAAACCAACTAGCATCAACTACAAGGAGTAATCAACACTACTAGCAACCTACAGGTACCAATCCCAGACTATGAGACAAGAATTGGATACAAGAGATGAACTAGGGTTTGAGAGGAGATGGTGCTGGTGAAGATGTTGATGGAGATTGCCCTCTCCCGACGAGAGGAGCGTTGGTGATGACGATGGCGATGATTTCCCCCTCCCAAAGGGAAGTGTCCCCGACAGAACAGCTCTGCCGGAGCCCTAGATTGGTTCCGCCAAGGTTCCGCCTCGTGGCGGCGGAGTCTCGTCCCGAAAGCTTGCTTCTGATTTTTCTTCGGACGAAAGACTTCATATAGCAGAAGATGGGCACTGGAGGGCCAACAGGGGGCCCACGAGGCAGGGGGCGCGCCCAGGGGGGTAGGGTGCGCCCCCCACCCTCGTGGCCAGGGTGTGGGCCCCCTCTGGTATTTCTTCCACTCAGTATTTTTTATTATTTCCAAAATTAACTTTCATGGAGTTTCATGACTTTTGGAGTTGTGCAGAATAGGTCTCTAATATTTGCTCCTTTTCCAGCCCAGAATTCCAACTGCCGGCATTCTCCCTCCTTATGTAAACCTTGTGAAATAAGAGAGAATAGGCATAAGTATCGTGACATAATGTGTAATAACAGCCCATAATGCAATAAATATCGATATAAAAGCATGATGCAAAATGGGCGTATCATCCTCCATGGTGCCGCAGCTGCCAGCCTCCTGGGCAATTGCCGCCTCCTCCGCCCTGGCGGTGATGTATGCCAGCTTCGCCTTGGTGGTGTCATGGATGAGCAGCGGCTCGTCACCGATAGACCTCTCCGACAGGTTGTCGAAGAACTCTTGCACCCATTCCACTTCTGGCTCGGCCCAGCTTGGATCCAGGCCGTGCGCGTTGAAGTCCGGCATCATGGCAATGATGTCGGTCTGGCAAGAGTTGTTGCTCAACGGGACCACCCCCGCTGGCAACCCAAACAGAGACCCACCGGCCTTGATGGCCTTGCCGGCCTTCTCGGCCTTGTCGGCCCTCTCGACCCCGCCGTCCTCATTCACCTTGAGCTGAAAGAGCCTCTGGCAGAAATGGGCATGCCCCAACACCGTGAAATTGTGCTTCAGGCCAGGGCGGAGCCTCATGATATCGGCCGCGTTTCTGAAATCCCAGGCCGGCCTCCCCTTGTTATGCAGCAGAGCGATCCGGCGACGGAGGAAGTCGGCCCCGATCATCTCGAGGGTGAGCCCAGCCAAGGTAAGGCGGTGAATCCTGGTGCTGGCGACCGTGTGCTTCTCGTCATCGGTGTCGAGGTCACTCCAGTCCTTACCGCGGACCAGCGGCCTCTGATGGACCCGGCAGAACTCCGACGGATCTTCCTCCTCGATCCAGCACCACCAGCCCCGCCACTCGTCCCACCTCTCCTTCCGGGCACCCTCCTGGTATGTGCCCTTGCTCTAGGTCCTCGGGATCCAGGTGATGCAGCCAGAGATGGCACCCCCTGGCTGGATGCGAGGGGAAAAGTAGTGGCAGAAGAGCGCCGTACTGGGGAGCATTCTGGCAAAGCCCTCGCAGAGGTGGGCGAAGAAGGCCATGCATGCCACGGTGTTCAGCTTGAAGTCCATAAGATGGAAGCTGTAGGTGTGCATGACATCGTTGAAGAAATCAGAAAAAGGGGGCAAAGCCTGCAGGAGAAGTAATCGACGAAGAAGGGGTACTGATTCAGACCAGCATTGGCGAAGTTGGATGGGACGATGTGAGTGGCGGGGTGCCTCGTCGTCTCCCTCCCCCATAGAGGCCTGAACTCCTCCCTGAGGATGAGCGCGTCGCCTTACGAGGTGAAGAGGGCGAACTGCGTCCGCAGCTCCGCCAGGTCAACCCCCGGCGCCTCCTTCCCCCCATCGTCCTTGGCCACTCCCTTGACCTTGCTCGTCTTGGGCGCCATGGTGGTTGAGAAGGGATGAGGGATTGAAGGCAATGGGGGCGCAGCGGCGACTAGCAGAGGCAAGAGCTTCGGCTCGCTCTTGAGGAAGAGGAAGAGGGGAATGGCGGTTCCGAGATTGGAAAAGGCACAAAGGGTAAATTAGTAGCGCGCCTACGGTTTTTTCCTTTTTATGGGGAAGGCACGGGCCGCCTCTTTACCACTTACTACGACGTGACGCGAGCGTGCGGCGACCGCCCCACACACGACCCCCACGTCACGCATTCAACATGGGTCGTGGGGAAGCGCAACTGGCCAAGGAGTTACTATAGTAAAACTCTTCCATGCGTGCCCGCACACCGTTCTGGGCCTGGCCCAACAACACTCTGCGCTTATGTGTGCACCAGGACCGGGGGCTCCTGTCGGTGTACAAAAGTAGGGGCCTTCTGTACCCCTTTACTTGTGAACAGGCAGTTGTAGCCACACCTGCGGCCATGCTTGACGGGGCAGAGAAAGCAAGGAACAGGACTACCAGAGCTGCGCTAAGACCAGAGGCGTGAAGAGCGAAGGGGCAAGGTGGGTTTCCCCCGGCAAGAGCCTTGCCGGGGACGACCTATGCTGCCCTGGTAAGAACCTTGCTGGGGCAACTTACCCAACACCAGCAAGACCGCCACCCTTGAGCCCGAGAGTTCCGACACCATCGACAACATTGGAACCAAGGCTCGAGGAGCGCATGCATGGTGGCATGCAGATCTTTGTGGAGACTGAAGGCCTACGAGACTAGATGAGAAACAGAAGACCCTTGCCGGGGACGCCCACAAGACCCCGGCAAGACCCTTGCCGGGGCCCCGCCAAGACCCATGTCGGGGACATCTGCGGGGCCACAACCAGGTCCACACTTACTCAGGTTCTGCTGTCCCATGGTCGTTCCGACGCAGCAGCCAGCCTGCCAACTAGGCACACACCTACGTGGCAGCATGCAGCTTCTAGGCCAACCAGGCAAGCACCTGCGTGGTGGCATGTAGATCTTCATGAAGACCCTGCCACCGCACCAGCGCAGCAGCCAGCCCGCCAGCATGGCGCTGCATGCCTCGTTAGCTTCGACGTGCGTCAAAGCAAGGCGAGGTGGTGACAGACGAGACGAGCTTCCTTGTCGTCCCCGATAAAGCAAGAGGACACGTCGGCAGCGCATTAAATGCATTTTGTCCCACGATGTCAGAGATAGACTTGTACACTGTAGACACTTTCCACCTCCTGTGTGCCGCTATGGTAGCCCCTTTGACATATAAAAGGAGGCCCGAGGCGTACTGAGGAGGGATTCAGACTTTTTGGGCTAGGAATGCACCGCAGCTAGTTCAAGATCTCAAGAACACCAAATATACACCAAAGCAGGACTAGGGTATTACGCATCACTTGCGGCCCAAACCTGGATAAAATTCCCCCGCGTTGATCTTCTAAACCCGCTCTTTTTACAGCCCCGCGCCACGACAACCGTAGTTGGGATTCCCCGTGATCCCATAGGTGTCGTTCTTGAACCCCGACAGTATCTATAATTTTTTATTGTTCCATGCTGTTATATTGTCAATCTTGGATGTTTTATAATCATCTTATAGTCATTTTATATCATTTTTGGTACTAACCTTTTGACATAGTGCCAAGTGCCAGTTGCTGTTTTCTGCATGTTTTTTACATCGCAGGAAATCAATACCAAATGGAGTCCAAATGCAACGAAACTTTACGAAGATTTTTTATGGACCAGAAGACACCCAATGGGCCAATGCTGCGCCTGGGGGTGCTCCAAGGGGAGCAAAACACACCAGGGTGCGCTAGGAGGCCCAGGCACACACTGGTAGGTTGTGCCCACCTCGGGTGCCCCCCGGACCGCCTCTTTGCTCTATAAATACCCCAATATTCCAGAAACCCTAGGAGAGTTGACGGAAATCAATTCCAGCCGCCGCAGAGTCCAGAACCAACAGATCCAATCTAGACACCATTACGGATGGGGTTCACCACCTCCATTCGTGCCTCTCCGATGATGCGTGAGTAGTTCTTTGTAGACCTTCGGGTCCATAGTTAGTAGCTAGATGGCTTCCTCTCTCTCTCTCTCTCGCTGAATTCTCAATACAATGGTCTCTTGGAGATCCATATGTTATATCTCTTTTTGCGGTGTGTTTGTTGGGATCGGATGAACTTTGAGTTTATGATCAGATCTATCTTTTTATATCCATGAAAGTATTTGAGTTTCTTTGATCTCTTTTATGTGTGGTTGCTTATAGCCTCCTATTTCTTCTCCGATATTTGGTTTTTTTTGCCAACTTGATCTATTTATCTTGCAATGGGAAGAGGTGCTTTGTAGTGGGTTCGATCTTACGGTGCTTGTCCCAGTGACAGAAGGGGAACCAACACGTATGTATCATTGCTACTAAGGATAAAATGATGTGGTCTATCTGTACATAGATAGATCTTATCTAAATCATGTCATCGTTCTTATTGCATTACTCCATTTCTCCATGAACTTAATACACTAGATGCATGCTGGATAGCAGTCGATGTGTGGAGTAATAGTAGTAGATGCAGGCAGGAGTCGGTCTACTAATCTTGGACGTGATGCCTAAATAACGATCATTGCCTGGATATCGTCATGATTATTTGAAGTTCTATCAATTGCCCAATTGTAATTTGTTCACCCACCGTTTGCTATTTTTCTCGAGAGAAGCCACTAGTGAAACCTACGGCCCCTGGGTCTCTTTCTCATATTATTTGCCTTTGCGATCTATTTTATTTCCCTTTTATTTACAGATCTACTAAACCAAAAATACAAAAATACCTTTCTGCAATTTATTCTTATTTATTTTATTTGGCGTTCGATCTATCAATCTACTAAAATTTCATTCACGTCTGTTTGCCTATCTTGAGGCACCGCTACCCGGAAGGGATTACAACCCCTTTTACACGTCGGGTTGCGAGTAGTTGTTATTTGTGTGCAGGTGTTGTTTACGTTGTGTTGGTTGGTTCTCCTACTGGTTCGATAACCTTGATCTCATAGCTGAGGGAAATACCTACCGCCGATGTGCTGCATCATCCCTTCCTCTTTGGGGAAATACCGACGTAGCTTCAAGCCGCATCATGCGCCTTCCTGCATGCCATAGGCACGAACCACTTTTGTCCAACCCCTTGTGACGATTGCCCACCCATCCTTCACCGCCTTCAAGAAGACTTCTAGAGCATTATCATGGTAGCATGAATTATATACTTTAACCTTAGTTGCCTCCACTCTGGCCATGTAGTTTGCAAGGTAATCATCAGTAAATAGCTTCAGAAACCACTGAGAAGAGAAAAAAAATCAGATACAGAGGTCTAATAGAGTAACTTGTTGTGGGCAGGGGGAAAAGGCAACACATTACTTACCATCCTAAAGTTCATTGTTTTCTTGGACAAAGTGTAAATAAAGAGCTTAATTCCAATCACCCGTTTCTTTCGCCTAAAATCTTTCTTAGTTTCCTCACTTGACGCTTGTTCATGAATATCTCATTGCCCCATACGCAAAAGGGATCGAAGCATGGATCAGTACCGCTCATATATGTACCTACAAGGAACCAGTAAATGTTAGAAGCTAAACTGAGATTGCAAAAATGATGTAGAATACAACTACCTATGTTCCTAAGTACAAGTATTTTTTGAGATTTCAATATGAACTACATACAGATGTATGTAGAATTATAGATATAGTTTAGATTAGAATCTAGATTCACTCATTTTTCTCCTTATGTAGTCTATATTGGAATCTATAAAAATACTTATATTAGGAATAGATGGTGTATAAGACATGGGATGCAGCTAACCTCGACGGCAAACAACAGCATCGCCCATTGTAGCCCTGTGTAACTACATGGAAAGCCAATGTTAACTACAACAGGGTTAACATCCACCAAAAATAGCAAATGGTAATAAAACGACAAACATCTGAGTGATATCTTCATTCGAAAGAGTAGCACGGTAGCAAAGGGACAGATTAAAAATGGATACAATCATTAATTGCAACAGCTTAACAACATCCTAATTCATGTTTTGTAAGTTTGTAGCCATTGAAATACAACTCTTTAAAATGGATACAACTGTTAATTGCAACATGCTTAATGGCCATTGAAACCGTAATCGATAAGAATGCAATTGGCAGAGTTAAACATCACAGGGCAGGTGTTGCCAGAGCAGATAATGGACCAGTTGTCTATAAAAAGGTAGGGGAAATAGCTAAAACGTGTTAGGCATTTTTACTACAACATGCTTAATACATCGACCGTACAAAACATAGCCATTAATTGCAACTGGTATTGGTAAGATTGAACTGGTCAGTACAGACTTGGTAAGTCCTGAGAGGTAGTTGCTGGGGCACTTCATCTTGGCCAGAGCCCGCCCAAAGTCAGTGGCGGCGGAGGCGAGCTATTCCTCCGGGTTGAAGCGTGGGTCAGTGCCACTGACATGTGTACCTACAGTCAACCAGTAAATGGTAGAAGTTAAACTGCAATTGCACAAATGATGTGAAATACTATAAGACATGGGATGCAGCTAACCTCGACGGCAAACAACAGCATCGGCCGTTATGACCCGGCGTAAGTGCATGGACAGGCATGTTAAGTACAACAGGGTTAGCATCCACCAAAAATAGCAAATGGGCAACATCACTAGCATATCTTCATTGCGAAGAGTAGCATGGTAGCAAATGGACAGATGAAAAAATGGATACAACTGTTAATTGCAACAGGCTTAACAGCATCCTAAGTCATGTTTTGTAAGTCTGTAGCAATTGAAATACGACTATTTAAAAATGGATTGAAGTGTTAATTGCAACAGGCTTAATAGACATTGAAACCGGTACTGATAAAAATGCAATTGGCATCGTTAAACATCACAAGGCAAGTGCTGCCAGAGCAGGGAATGGCCCAGATGTCTATAAAAAGGTAGGGAAAGTAGCAAAAACATGTTAGGCATGTTTACTAGAACATGCTTAATACATCGACCGTACGGAACATAGCCATTAATTGCAACTGGTATAGGTAAGATTGAACTGGTGAGTACATACTTGGTAAGTCATGAGAGGTAGTTGTTGGGGCACTTCATCTTGGCCAGAGCTCGCCCAAAGTCAGCGACGGCGGAGGCGAGTTGTTCCTCCGGGTCGAAGCATGGATGAATGCCACTGACATGTGTACCTACAGGCAACCAGTAAATGGTAGAAGTTAAACTGCAATTGCACAAATTATGTGAAATACTGTAAGACATGGGATGCAGCTCACCTCGACGGCAAACAAAAGCATGGGCCGTTATGACCTTGCATAAGTACATGGGCAGGCATGTTAAGTACAACAGGGTTAGCATCAACTAAAAATAGCAAATGGGCAGCATCTCTAGTGATATCCTGAGTCATGTATTGTAAGTTTGTTGCTGGTATTGGTGAAATTGAGCTGGACACGGTAATATTTGAACGTCACACAGTGTGCAGTACTGAAATAAACAAGGCACGAACATGCTTAATACATCAACCGTACAAATCATAGCCGTTGCAAGTGGTATTGGTAAGATTTAGCTTGTCAGATCTTACCTGTTAAGTCCTAGGGGGTAGTCATTGGGGGACTTCATCTGGGTCAGAGCCTGCACCATGTCGGCGGCAGCGGCGGAGGCGAGGTGTTCCTCTGGGTCAACACACACAGCGGCCATCGCGCCATGGACCGCCATCAGCTCATGGCAGGGGTTTGGAGGCATGAGGATGTTTCGCAAGCGCCATTTAAGCAATCAGGCCGGGGACGTGATAGAGATCGGCGGGTTACCTGACTGGATCCGAGCAGAACGTAGATGTAGTTGAAGCTGTGGTTGCAGCGGCGGCGGTTTGAGATACCGGTAGGGGGAGGCGTGAGGGAGGGGGGATACTGAGGGGAAGGGGATGTGGTTAGAGGAGTAAGTTCTGAAATCGCGCGCCTAATGAAAATTTCGGTGCCAAACTTGAAACTTGGGCGGGGGAAACACACAACACAAACGAAGCACGTAAAATACTCATGTGCGAGAAAAAATAAAGTTGGTAGATCCCATCTCCAAAAAAATGTACACGTGTACTTGATTTTTCCGGTCAATGGTACGCCTGGTTTATTAGGAAACATCGCACAGGTAACTGACTTATGGGTCATTAACGCAAAAAACGCAGACGGGTACGGCATAGAAACCGTGTGTTTTGTAATCTTCTAATGATTAATGCAAAAAAACGCACACGGGCACACATGCTAATCAATGGTCAAAGCCCTCAAAGGATGCTCTTATCGACATTTTATGTTGATACTACAAACTTAAAGTACTACTAGTAATTTGCTCTAATACTACAAACTTAAACTACTTCTCACATGTCGCCATCACGGCATGCTGGCCAGACGCCTGCGTTCTCCGCCCCGGCCTATAGGAGGCAGCCCACCGTGCTTCGATCTCTGCCAAGCTCTCCTCACCACAGCGTGCGACCTCTTTTTTCTTGCGGCGGCGGGACTCTCTTTTCTTGACTGCTTTCTGCCTTTTTCCGCTCCTTCTGTGCGGCTTTGACCGCCTCTAGATCCACCACCCATTCGGCCATGGATGAAGGACAAAGGAAATTTGGATTCCCATTCAATCTCGGTGATTTACTATCGCACATGATTCATCTCCGTCGCCTTTGTGAACCGTGAGTGTTCACTCACACACGCAAAAGGAAAAGAAAACCCTCGCCCACTTGATACAACTCTACGCACGCTTGACGTTCGCTTTACCTAGAACAATTATAAAACTAGAAGTACTTTGTAGGTGTAACGGGATAGGTTTGCAAGAATATAAAGAGCACGTAAATAAAAACTAGGGGCTGTTTTAGGTAAAGAAGCAATAAATTTAGTATAGCGAGTGTGGAAAAGTGGTGGTAGGAGTTGCGAAGTTGTCCCTAAGCAATTGACTACTTTACTAGACCGATAGCAAGTTTTATGTGTGAGAGGCCACTGCTAGCATGTCATCCCTGACTTGGAATTCTATGCACTTATGATTGGAACTATTAGCAAGCATCTGCAACTACTAACATTCATTAAGGTAAAACCCAACCATAGCATTAAGATATATTGGTCCCCCTTCAATCCCGTATGCATCAATTTCTATGCTAGGTTGAAGCTTCTGTCACTCTTGCCCTCCAATACATAGTCCTATCAACATACAACTAACCCTATGGTGTGATCCACGCGCGCGCTCATATGATGGGCACCAAAGGACAGCAACATAACCACAAGCAAATTAAACCAATCATAGCAATTCACCAATTACCGATAGGACAACGAAAATCTACTTAGACATCATAGGATGGCAACACATCATTGGATAATAATATGAAGCATAAAGCACCATGTTCAAGTAGAGGGTACAGCGGGTTGCGGGAGAGTGGACCGCTGTAGATAGATGGGGGAAGGTGATGAAGATGTTGGTGAAGACGACGGAGGTGTTCATGTAGATCGCCGTCACACGATGATGGCCCCGGCGGCGTTGCGGCGCCAATAGGAGAGAGGGGGAGAGGGGCCCCCTTCTTCTTCTTCTTCTTCCTTGACCTTCCCCCTAGATGGGAGAAGGGTTTCCCCTCTGGTCCATGGCCTAAATGGCGGCGGAGGGGCGAGAGCCCCTCCGAGATTGGATCTGTCTCTCTGTCTCTCTCTGTTTCTGCGTTCCCCGATTCCGCCCTTTCACCGTTTCTTATATTCCCGGAGATCCGTAACTCCAATTGGGATGAAATTTGGACATGATTTTTATCTGGATATTGGCTTTCTTGCACCGAAAGAAGGGCACCAACCGCCTTACGGGGTGGCCACGAGGGTCAGTGGCACGCCCACCCCCCTGGGGCACGCACCCCTGCCTCGTGGCCCCCTCGGGCATCGTCTCGCGTTGATTCTTCTTCCCAAAAATCACATATATTCCAAAAAAATCTCCATGAGTTTCTATCCCGTTTGGACTCTGTTTGATATGGATTTTCTGCGAAACAAAAAACATGCAACAAACAGGAACCGACACTGGGCACTGGATCAATATGTTAGTCCCAAAAATAGTATAAAAAGTTGCCAAAAGTATATGAAAGTAGTATAATATTTGCATGGGACAATAAAAAATTATAGATATGACGGAGACATATCAGCATCCCCAAGCTTAATTCATGCTCGTCCTCGAGTAGGTAAATGATAAAAAAAGATAATTCTTGATGTGGAATGCTACCTAGCATAATCTTGATCACATAATCTAATCATGGCATGAATATTAAGACACGAGTGATTCAAAGCAATAGTCTATCATTTGACATTAAGACAATAATACTTCAAGCATACTAATAAAGCAATCATGTCTTTTCAAAATAACATGGCCAAAGAAAGTTATCCCTACAAAATCATATGGTCTGGCTATGCTCCATCTTCACCACACAAAATATTCAAATCATGCACAACCCCGATGACAAGCCAAGCAATTGTTTCATAATTTTGACGTTCTCAAACCTTTTCAACTTTCACGCAATACATGAGCGTGAGCCGTGGACATAGCACTATAGGTGGAATATAATATGATGGTGGAGGTTGTGTGGATAAGACAAAAAGGAGTAAGTCTCACATCGACGCGGCTAATCAACGGGTTATGGAGATGCCATCAATTGATGTCAATGTGAGGAGTAGGGATTGCCATGCAACGGATGCACTAAGAGCTATAAGTGTATGAAAGCTCAACCTGAAAACTAAGTGGGTGTGCATCCAACTTGCTTTCTCATGAAGACCTAAGGCATTTGAGGAAGCCCATCGTTGGAATATACAAGCCAAGTTCTATAATGAAAATTCCCACTAGTATATGAAAGTGATAACTCAAGAGACTCTCTATATGAAGAACATGGTGCTACTCTGAAGCACAAGTGTGGTAAAAGGATAGTAACATTGTCCCTTCTCTCTTTTCTCTCATTTTTTTTAATTTTTTCTCTCTTTTTTTGGCTTCTTTGGCCTCTCTCTTTTGGGGGGGGGGGGCTTCTTTGGCCACTTTCATTTTGGTAAAGTCACATGGGACAATGTTCTAATAATGATAATCATCACACTTTTATTTACTTACACTCAATATTACAACTCGATACTAGGACAAAGATATGACTCTATATGAATGCCTCCGGCGGTGTACCGGAATGTGCAATGATCTAGCATAGCAATGACATCAAAAAACGGACAAGCCATGAAAACATCATGCTAGCTATCCTACGATCATGCAAAGCAATATGACAATAAATGCTCAAGTCATGTATATGATGATGATGGAAGTTGCATGGCAATATATCTTGGAATGGCTATGGAAATGCCATGATAGGTAGGTATGGTGGCTGTTTTGAGGAAGATATAAGGAGGCTTATGTGTGATAGAGCGTATCATATCACGGGGTTTGGATGCACCGGTGAAGTTTGCACCAACTCTCGAGGTGAGAAAGGGCAATGCACGGTACCGCAGAGGCTAGCAATGATGGAAGGGTGAGAGTGCGTATAATCCATGGACTCAACATTAGTCATAAAGAACTCACATACTTATTGCAAAAATCTATTAGTCATCGAAAAAAAGTACTACGCGCATGCTCCTAGGGGGATACATTGGTAGAAAAATACCATCGCTCGTCCCCGACCGCCACTCATAAGGAAGACAATCATTAAATACCTCATGCTCCAACTTTGTTACATAACGGTTCACCATCCGTGCATGCTACGGGAATCACAAAGTTGAACACAAGTATTTCTACAATCCACAACTACCCACTAGCATGACTCTAATATCACCATCTTTATATCACAAAACTATTGCAAGGAAACAAACATATCATATTCAGTGATCTACAAGTTTTATGTAGGATTTTATGACTAACCATGTGAATGACCAGTTCCTGTCAACTCTTTAAATAGATATAAGTGAAGCAAGAGAGTTTAATTCTTTCTACACAAGATATGCCCATTCTCTAACCAATATAAGTGAAGCAAAATAGCATTCTACAAATGGCGGTTTTCTATGTGAAGAGAAACAGGCAATCCAAACTTCAAATGATATAAGTGAAGCACATGAAGCATTCTATAAAGCCACACTCAAAATATATAAGTGAAGTGCAAAGAGCATTCTATAAATCAACCATGAACTATCTCTACCAGCATGGTGCATAAAAGAAAAGTGAAAACTAAATGCAAAAGACGCTCCAAGATTTGCACATATCACATGAACGAAACAAAACCAAAAACATACCGATACTTGTTGAAGAAAGATGGGATGCCTTCCGGGGCATCCCCAAGCTTAGAAGCTTGAGTCTCCTTAAATATTTACTTGGGGTGCCTTGGGCATCCCCAAGCTTGATCTCTTGCCTCTCCTCCTTCTCCTCACATCAAGACCTCCTCGATCTTCGAACACTTTATCCACACAAAACTCAACAGAAAGCTCGGTAAGATCCGTTAGTATAATAAAGCAAATCACTACTCTAAGTACTGTTGCAAACCAATTCATATTTTGTTTTCTCATTGCAGCTACTGTAATATAACTTTTCCATGGCTTAATCCACTGATAGAAATCGACAGTTTCATCAAAACAAGCAAACTATGCATCAAAAACAGAATCTGTCTTAAACAGGACAGTCTGTAGTAATCTGAACATTCACCATACTTATGGTACTCCAAAAATTCTGAAACAATTAGGAAAAATAAAAAAAATTGTATAGAAAGACATTGCGAAAAGTTTCAGAACCGTTTGACGTTCCAGTAAAAAATGTAAAATCGCGCACTACAGCCAAAGTTTCTGTTTTGCACCGCACAAACCAACAAGCAATGTAAACATCCTAAAGGCAAACCTTGGCACATTATTTTTATTTTTACAATGAATTTGTTCTTTATAAAAGCACACAACAGAAATAAATGTCTCTCTAAAAATTCCGGGTTGTCTCCCTGGCAGCGCTTTCTTTAAAACCATTAAGCTAGGAATATAGTGCTCAAGTAATGGATCCACCCGGATCCCAAGGTATATCAAAGCCAATTTTAATTAACAATGATTTGTGATTTAGTAGTGAGCACAAAGTAACATATATCATGCAACAATGAAGTCTAACTCTCTTCCTATGCATCGGCATGTCATAAAAGAACAATTCATGCACACAAAGTAAAGGCCGATGCATAGTATAAATAGTTTCTTGCAATTTTATCATATTGGAAACATGGAGAGGCGGAGATGTAGTTCCTCTCTCATAATAATAACAAGTAGGAGCAGCAAACACATGCATATTATATTCATCAAAATCATCATGTGTAGTAGTAAAACACAACCCATCAATATAATCCTTAATAAGGGTAAACTTCTCCGATATAGTGTAGTCGGAAGAATTCAAAAAGATAATAGGACTATCATGCGTGGGTGAAATAGCAACAATTTCATGTTTAACATAAGGAACTATAAAAAGTTCATCTCCATAAGCATAATTCATATTGGCATCTTGGCCACAAGCATAGCAAGCATCATCAAAAAGGGATATTTCAAAAGAATCAACGGAATATTTCATCATAGCAATCATCCTTCGGTAAGCACGAAGGTAAATTAAACAATGTATGAGTTGAAGAGTTACTCCCATTATAAGGTGGGCACGGGTAGCTAATCCGCTCTTCCTCATTTTGTTCTTCGCTCTCCTCATCATCTTTTTTAAGCAATGAGCCCACAGTTTCATCAATTCCTTCTTCCATAGACTCCTGCAAAATATTAGTCTCTTCTTGGACAGCGGAGGAGTCCTCAATATATGGTTTAACATAGGCATTAGAAGCATAATTATCATAACAATATTTAAGTATGGCAAAATTTTCAGATTTGTAAAGAGTAGCATCATACTTTCCAATCAAAGAAGCAATTTCATAAGCACCCTTAAAAGCAACAAATTCTTCAATTTGTTGAACATCATAGTAATTATATACACCCTTAGCATACGAAGATACGATTCCATTATCACTAAACTCACATTGGTAGGGAAGGTGTTTCTTAGGGTCGTCATAACAACAAGTAAAATCATATATTTCACATAAATTCCAAGCATAGCATTGCAAACGATGAATTTGATCCAGTAAAAGTTTCCCTTTTTGAGATAAGCGGTGTCGCACATAACAAGCATGCTCATCTAAAGATTTGCCCTCAACTAAGCTAGTAGGGGTTTCAGCACGAGCACAAAGGGATCGAAGATGATCCAAGTAAAAAGCTTCAGTAGTGTGATAGATTTTGAGTGGTTCTTCAACCATTGGTTCAGTAGGTACCACTAATTTTTTTGGTATTTTGCATTTCCTACCCATAACTAAAGGTAGAAAACAAGAGCACAAAATAAAAACTACTTGGTGATAAAGCAAACAAGCACACACGAGAATATTCACCCCACACTATAACTCCCCGGCAACGTCGCCAGAAAAAGGTCTTGATAACCCACAAGTATAGGGGATCAATTGTAGCCTCTTTCGATAAGTAAGAGTGTCGAATCCAACGAGGAGATGAAGGTAGAACAAATATTCCCTCAAGTTTTATCGACCACCGATACAACTCTACGCACGCTTGACGTTCGCTTTACCTAGAACAAGTATAAAACTAGAAGTACTTTGTAGGTGTAACGGGATAGATTTGCAAGAATATAAAGAGCACATAAATAAAAACTAGGGGCTGTTTTAGGTAAAGAAGCAATAAACTTAGTATAGCGAGTGTGGAAAAGTGGTGGTAGGAGTTGCGAAATTTTCCCTAAGCAATTGACTACTTTAGTAGACCGATAGCAAGTTCTATGTGGGAGAGGCCACTGCTAGCATGTCATCCCTGACTTGGAATTCTATGCACTTATGATTGGAACTATTAGCAAGCATCCGCAACTACTAACGTTCATTAAGGTAAAACCCAACCATAGCATTAAGAATATTGGTCCCCCTTCAATCCCGTATGCATCAATTTCTATGCTAGGTTGAAGCTTCTGTCACTCTTGCCCTCCAATACATAGTCCTATCAACATACAACTAACCCTATGGTGTGATCCACGCGTGCGCTCATATGATGGGCACCAAAGGACAGCAACATAACCACAAGCAAATTAAACCAATCATAGCAATTCACCACCAATAGGACAACAAAAATCTACTCAGACATCATAGGATGGCAACACATCATTGGATAATAATATGAAGCATAAAGCACCATGTTCAAGTAGAGGGTACAACGGGTTGCGGGAGAGTGGACCGCTATAGATAGATGGGGGGAGATGATGAAGATGTTGGTGAAGATGAGGGAGGTGTTGGTGTAGATCGCCGTCACACATGATGGCCCCGGTGGTGTTCCGGCGCCACCGGGAGAGAGGGGGAGAGGACCCCCCCCCCTTCTTCTTCTTCTTCTTCCTTAACCTTCCCCCTAGATGCGAGAAGGGTTTCTCTCTGGTCCATGGCCTCCATGGCGGTGGAGGGGCGAGAGCCCCTCCGAGATTGGATCTGTCTCTCTGTCTCTCTCTGTTTCTGCGTTCCCCGATTCTGCCCTTTCACTGTTTCGTATATTCCCGGAGATCCCTAACTCCGATTGGGCTGAAAATTGGACACAATTTTTATCCGGATATTGGCTTTCTTGCGGCGAAAGAAGGGCACCAACCACCTTACGGGGTGGCCATGAGGGTCAGGGGCGCGCCACCCCCCTGGGGCACGCCCCCAGCCTCATGGCCCCCTCGGGCATCGTCTCACGTTGATTCTTCTTTCCAAAAATCACATATATTCCAAAAAAATCTCCGTGAGTTTTTATCCCGTTTGGACTCCGTTTGATATGGATTTTCTGCGAAACAAAAAACATGCAACAAACAGGCTCGCATTGAGCCTTTGGATCAATATGTTAGTCCCAAAAATAGTATAAAAAGTTGCCAAAAGTATATGAAAGTTGTATAATATTGGCATGGAACAATCAAAAATTATAGATACGATGGAGACGTATCAGACTCCTCCGCAAATCTGCACCCTAAGCTCGACGGCTGTTGGCGGCGGGCGTAGGTCGCGCTCCAAACGACACCAGATTTCGCCCCTACCACTTTCCGCCGCCTATCTGCACCGACATTCTAGACTCTGGTCGACTGGGGTTTTGTGCGGGATTGGGCTGCGGATTTTTCTCATGGACAAGGTAATCAACTTAATTAGCAAAATATTCACTCATCTCTTATCACAGTCCGTCCGTCGCTGCTAATCAACCGGCGAAAATCGCCGAGGAATCATTTTTGTTGTAGCTGATTCGTGGGTGTTCATTCATGTGTCCACAGTGCGAGCACAAATCAGGCAACTGTGGTCGTGGCCAGTCAGAAACGAAGTTCTATCTCACCATTCCGAATGACTTCAGGGAGCGCTCGGTATGTTCAATCTCAACCTACCACGGTCGGCATGGCCTAAATTTGTGAACATATACCGTATGTTGCTACATTATCTATATATTTGCATCAAATCTTTGTTACATTGTCTATTTTAATTCTATATTTTTGTACTTTTCTTTCATCTATATATATATATATATATATATATATATATATATATATATATATATATATATATATATATATATATATGGATATGTTCTATCATTTACTCCCATATTTGCATCTTACTCTGTTATTTCAATATATCTAATTTACGATCTTAATTCTCATTTCAAGCAGTACATCCCTTGCTTTGCAAGAACAAGAGAAGAAGGAAATCTTGGGCTTTACTTTGCTGATGACTCCCAGGTTGTCATATTGACAACACAACATGGATTTACAATGACGGTTAGCGTAAAACTTGATAAAGATGGTCACTCCTATTTTAATGCGGACGTTTGGAGAAAAATGTCTACGTGTTATGAACTGAAAACTGGCAATAAAATTCTAGTGTGTGCACCACAGCCTAGTCTAATTAACATGGATGTTTTATTCCCCAATGTCATCAGCCGATCAAAGTCTGATCAAGGTTAGTGTCCTCTCAACTTTCTCCTTGTTGTCATATTACTATTTAAGCAACCATTTGATCACTATTTAAGCAACCAATTGTGATATCATATTCTGACTCCGTTCCTAGGCAGTAACAAATTATATTTACTGATTTATGCGCACTATATATTCTTCTGCCATGTTCTGAATAAATAATACCTTTCCACCTTTTAAGCAGGATATGTTGGATGCATAGTGAACGATCTGTATGTTACTAAGCGTACCAAATTTCACTGGAAGGACTTGAAGCATGTCATAAACTTTGTTGATAATCTGACAGAGATAGCACATCGTATGAACGTTGTATTTTGGATGGGATTAATTAGACCTATGGTGCACACACTAAACAAGACCAATTGTGTGCACAAAACCCTGGTAAAAAGTCTTATTTTAATGTTGATGCTCATAAACTATATATATCTTTAATGATATGTTGCAATTGTTTTTTATTCTACATGTCAACAGAGATTGCTCCCTGTAGCAGTTCCTGGATCGATCTCCCGGCGTGGTCGAATTACACTCTTGCCTGCTAATAACGCCAAAGTGATTGCAAGGTACTGCATTTCCCGCAGAATTGGAACCGTTCAAATTAACAAGTTCCCGCTTCTCATGGCAATGCATCCATATTGGAAAATTGGGGACACTGTTCTACTCATGATTTACCAAGGCACATGGGGGCTCTTCCTTTTCATTGACGAGATGCCGAGTCGCCGTGATCAAGCTGCTTCCAGTGGATAGTTGTGGTTGTTGCCCCTCAACCTCTTAAAATGTGCTAGTTGTTACTATATATGTTAAGTATGTAGATATGGACCATATGGTTGTTGGCCCTTAGCCTCTTAAAATGTGATAGTTGTTACTATGTTAAGTATGTAGATATGGACCATATGGTTGTCAAAACCGTGTTACGAAGATCCTCCTTTTGTCGAATAGTGTAACCACTATATATATGTTACTCAAATGTTGTTACCCAAGTTCATAAATTTTCATGGAAAGTATTAGTATCATACATAGTACATTGAGTTTAAGCGTGTGCCCCATGACCGGAAGGCATTTGCATATTAACTGTCCATATTGCAAATTCACACACATGTTAACATAAGGAAATATATGTGTAACATACTAATCATCGCACACGAGTACTCGCAAACGCATCATGTGCGATACTCCGCCGCCGCAAGCAACTAGTTTGCATTTTTCAAAGTTTTTTGTACACACAGAATCACACACAAAGTAACTGCATTGATCGTCTGTATTGTAATTTCTCATTGCAAACAGTTCATCTAAGTCGGCTGTTTGCCACGTATCACACATATCTTGTTTACACGACTCGTTTGTGTTCTTTTGGCTCATCGCAAACAGTTCATCCATGTGAACTGTATGCCGCATATCACACACATCTTGTTAAGTTGAACCATTTCTGTTGTGTTCCCTAATCAAAGACAGTTCGTTCGAGTTAACCGTATGCTGTATATCGCACACACATTGATATGGCTACCCGTTTCTGTTGTTCTACCTCATCGCAAATAGCTCGAATGGATTAACCGTGTGTCCTGCATCGCAAACACATTGTTATTGCTGCCCGTTTCTATTGTTCTGCCTCACCGTAGACAGTTTGAATGTATTAATCGTGTGTCCTGCATCACACACACAACTAAAATCTGAATCGTGTTTGATGGCTCCGCCATTGCAAACGTTTTGCACCTTTTTTGACGGGTTTTTACACCACCGTTTGCTATTATTGCATCGCTCATAGTTTCGGCAAAGGGTCTCTCATCGTAGTGTCGCGTTAGCAGTATCCTGTAGTAGTGATGGCAGCCCAGTTTTGTTGTTTTGCCTCATCGCTAACAGTTTGAATGGATTAGCCGTGTGCCTGCATCGCACACGCAACTAAAATCTGAACCGTGTTTGATGGCTCCACCATCGCAAACATTTTGCACCTTTTTTGACGGTGTTTTTACACCATCGTTTGCGATTATTGCATCGCACACAGTTTCGGCAAAGGATCTCTCATCGTAGTGTCGCGTTAGCAGTATCCTGCAGTAGTGTAGGCCAACTAGATCGATTTTTGTTGCCATGGGAAGAGGTGCTTTGTGATGGGTTCGATCATGCAGTGTTCTTTCCCAATGTCAGAAGGGGCAGCAAGACACGCATGTATCGTTGCTATTAAGGATAACAATATGGGGGCTATTCCTACATGAATAGATCTCATCTACATCATGTCATCGTTCTTATTGCATTACTCCATTTCTCCATTAACTTAATACACTAGATGCATGCTGGATAGCGGTCGGTGTGTGGAGTATTAGTAGTAGATGCAGGCAGGAGCCGGTCTACTAATCTCGGACGTGATGCTTATAAATTGATCATTGCCTTGGATATCGTCGTAATTATTCAATCTTCTATCTATTGCCCAACAGTAATTTGTTTACCCACCGTGTGCTATTTTCTTGAGAGAAGCCACTAGTGAAATCTATGGCCCCCGGGTCTATTCTTTATCATATTTGCTTTGAGATCTATTTTTATTCGCTTTTATTTTAAGATCTATTATTCCAAAAACCCAAAAATACCTTGCTGCACTTTTTTGCTATTTATTTTATTTCGTGTTTTATCGAGATCTATTTATCCAATCTAGACAATTTTTATCCCGTCAACTTCACAATTTCTGGTACCGTCACCCATAGAGGGATTGACAACCCCTCATAAGCGTCGGGTTGCAAGTATTTTTTCTTTGTGTGCAGGTACCGTTTCCATACCGTTGCTTGGTTCTCCTACCAGATTGATACCTTGGTTTCACAACTGAGGGAAATACCTACCATAGCTGTACTGCATCATACCTTCCTCTTTGGGGAAATACCAACATAGTTCAAGCGACATCAAAAGGAATTTCTGGAGCCGTTGCCGCGGAGACATCATCAACATCTATCAGGTTCCTAATCACAAATATCATCTCCTTGCAATTTACATTATTTGCCATTTGCCTCTCGTTTTCATCTCCCCCACTTCACAAAAATTTACCATTTTATTCGCCCGCTTTTTCCTTTGTCGTTTTCTCGTCAGATCTTTTTTTTGCAATCTTATTTGCGTAGTCACGATGAGTCAAGAAAACACCAAGTTGTGTGATTTTTCCAATACCAATAACAATGATTTTATTAGCACTCTGATTGCTCCTCCCGCCACTAGTGCAGAATCTTGTGATATTAATGCCGCTTTGTTTAACCTTGTTATGAAAGACTAGTTTTCCGATACTCCTAATGAGGATGACGTGTCCCATCTAAACACATTCGTAGGATTATGCTATATGCAAAAGAAAAAAGATGTGGACAATGATATTGTGAAGTTGGAATTATTTCCTTTCTCTTTAAGGATCATGCAAACATTTGGTTTTCTTCTTTGCCCCGCAATAGTATCGATTATTGGGATAAGTGCAAAGATGCTTTTATTACTAAGTATTTTCTGCCGCGAAAATTATTTGCCTTGGAACTCAAATCACGAATTTTAAGCAACTTGAGCATGAACATGTTGCACAATCTTTGGAAAGAATGAAGTTGATGCTAAGAAATTGTCCTACTCATGGTTTAAATCTTTGGATGATCCTGCAAAAAATTTATGCGGGATTGAACTTTGTTTCTAGAAATCTTTTAGATTCCGACGCGGGTTGTATTTTTATGGAATTACTTGGGTGAAGCTACTAAATTGTTTGATAATATTATGGCAAATTATTCACAATGGCATACTGAAAGAGCACCTACTAATAAAAAAGTTAATTCGGTTGAAGAAATTAGTACTTTGAGTGAAAAAGTTGATGCTCTTATGAAATTGGTTGCTAATAAAAGTGCCCCTATTGATCTTAATGATGTCTACTTTGATTGAGCAAAATAGGGATCCCGCAGACGTGAAATTTGTCTCGCGAATTTTTTTTAATAACAATGCTTATAGAGGTAATTTTAATCCTAGGCCTTTTCCCTGAAATTCCTATTATAATTATGGTAATTCCTATGGTAATTCTTCTTACAATAATAATAGGAAGACCTCTGATCTTGAGAATAATATTAAAGAATTTATCAATGCTCAAAAAGTTTTCAATACTACAATAGAAGAAAAGTTGAATAAGATTGATGATATGTCTAGAAGCATTGATAGAATTTCTCACGATGTAGAAAATCTCAAGTTGAAAATTTTTGTACCGAAGGTTGATGAATCAATTAAAGCTTTATATGTTTCTATCGATGAAAATAAGAAAAGAACCGCTATGCTTAGAGCTAAAAGAGAATTTTCAGAAAGAGCATTTTCTAGTGATTGCTTTCATAAATATGATGAAGATCTTAAAGTGATTGGTGTTTCTTCTATAGATTCCTTGTTTATTAAATTAAAATTTATGATTAAGGGACTAAAGAAGAGTCAACTTTAGTTAGAAGGCGTCCCAATGATTCGGAGGGTAAAAATCTATATGAAAGATTGATAAAAGTGGGTTTGGAGAGGTCAAAACTTTAACTAGTGATGTGCCCACCCTTTTGGATTACAAAGACTTTAATTATGATAATTGCTCTTTGATTGATTGTATTTCTTTATTGCAATCCATGATAAATTCACCCCATGCTTATGAACAAAATAAAGCTTTTACTAAACATATCTGTCGGTGTACAAAATTAGGGGCCTTTCTTTACCCCTTTACTTGTGCACGGGCAGTCATAGCCACACCTGTGGCCATGCTTGGCGGGGCAGAGGAAGGAAAGGTATGAGACTGCCAAGGCAGCACTCAAGCCAGAGGCATGAAGAGCAAAGGGGCAAGATGGACTTCCCCCGGCAACACCCTTACCGGGGCAGCCTACATAGCCCCGGCAAGAGCCTTGCCGGGGCGACTTGCCTAAGACCAGCAAGGCCGCCACCCTCGAGCCTGAGAGTTCTGACACCATCGACAATGTCGAGACCAAGACTTAGGGGCGTCGGCATGGTGGCATGCAGATCTTTGTGAAGGCCAAAGGCCTACCAGTCTAGATAAGGACCAGAAAACGAAGACTGCCGGCAAGATCCTTGCCGGGACGGCCGAAGATCTCTGGCAAGATCCTTGCCAGGGGCATCTGCGGGGCCGCGGCCATGCCCGCACCTGCCAAAGTTTCACTGCCCCGTGGCCATTCCGACGCGGCAACCAGCGTGCCAACTAGACAAGTGCTTGTGTGGCAACATGCAGCTTCTAGGCCAACTAGTCAAGCACCTGTGTGGTGGCATGCAGATTTTTCTTGAAGACCCTGTCATCGCACCAGCACAGCGACCATCCAGCCAGCATGATGTTGCATGCCTCGTCAGCTTGGATGCGCGTCGAAGCAAGGCAAGGCGGCGACGGACGGGGCGAGCTCTGTTGTCGTCCCCGATAAAGCAAGAGGGCACATAGGCGGCGCATTAAATGTGTTTGGCCTACAATGTGAGGCGATAAACTTGTACACTCTAGATACTTTCCACCTCCTGTGTGCCACGGTGGCGACCCCTTTGACATATAAAAGGAGGCACGAGGCGTATTGTGGAAGGATTCAGTTTTGTACTGGGCACACATAGTAGCTAGTCCAAGAATTGAAGAACACCAGATAAACACAGACAAGCAGGACTAGGGTTTTACGCATCGTTTGCGGCCGAACCTGGGTAAAAATTCCCTCGCGCTGATCGCTAGACCTGCTCTTTCACAGCTCTCCGCCCCCACCAACCGTAGTAGGGGTCCCCGGGATCCCATAGGTGTCGTTTTCCTCGACATCTTTGGTGCGCCAGGTATGGGCAGCTTGAGGCTGTGAAAATCTGGTCTAGAAGTTAGCGCATCGACTTCATCATCGCCATGGCTCCCAAGAAGAAGGGGATCACAGCGATCGGATCGTCTAGACCCGGACCGCCCGTACCAGTGCGGGCGAGCGACGGGGCAGCTCCGGATTGTGGCGGACGCGTGGCATGCGAGCATCCACGACACTCTGGCAATCGGAGCCAGGCGAGCAGCGTTGTTCATGCCCAAGACGACGAGCCGCATGCCGCTGGGTCCAGGGGCGGGGCCATGCTGCCCACGGGCGGCGCGGCGACCTCCAAGACACCCCAGCCGGTGCCCGCACCGCGGTCTTCCCAGGTCGAGCATGATGAGCAACGTCGCGATGTCGGTGCCCCCAGGCGCCACCGCGGGAAGATCCCTTTGCGTCACTCTCGAGATGCATTGGGCCTGCATGTGCGCCGAGACGCTGGCGGAAATAGCGCGTGACCGTGATAGAGCTCCTTCTAACGTGGTTAGAAGTCGGACCACGTCGCGGTCCATGCAGATTTCGCCGCCACCCACGCCAGCGGAAGCTTTGGCGCACGTGCAACTGCTCCTCGACTTCCCTCCTGCTGCAGAGAAGTTCGACGAGTGGAGAGCCACCATCTCGAGCCTCATTAGCTTCGCCAATAAAGATGAACCGCGACCAGCGAGACCTTCATGTTGGCGCTCTGTTGAGTCGGTGCATGCCGGTGGTGGAAGGACCGGAGACGCTGCGACCACGGTGCACTCTCCTCCCCCACGCCAGCAACAGCATCCGCCGGCTCGTCGGGCCGACGCCTGTGACAACGTCTCCACAACATCGTCCGACCCGCGAGCCCGTTGCGACCAACGTCAAGTTCTTCGAGAGCGAACCCGAGAAGACGCTCGGACCACCATCGAGCGGCGGCGTGAAGCGCGCCATCAGTCAGATTGGCGTGCGGGGCCCATTATGGACTGCACAGCGCCAGGGGGTTCCGCTGACTTACCTTACGAGGTGGGTGCTACCTCTTGAGCATGTGTTGGTTTTCCCTTGAAGAGGAAAGGGTGATGCAGCAAAGTAGCGTAAGTATTTCCCTAAGTTTTTGGGAACCAAAGTATCAATCCAGTAGGAGACTACACGCAAGTCGCCTAGTACCTGCACAAACAAATAAGAACCTTGCAACCAATGCAACAAAGGGGTTGTCAATCCCTTCATAGCCACTTGCAAAAGTGAGATCTGATAAAGACAATAAGATCAATATTTTTGGTATTTTTGTGGTATAGATTGGAAAATAAAGATTGCAAAATAAATAGTAAACTAGAATTGTAGATTGGAAACTTATATGATGTAAAGTAGACCCGGGGGCCATAGGTTTCACTAGTGGCTTCTCTCATAGATAATCAAGTTCATAAACCCACAATTCATCGGATCTCGGCAAACACACCGCAAAAAGAGTTACATTGAATCGATCTCCAAGAGAATCGAGGAGAACTTTGTATTGAGATCCAAAGAGAGATAAGAAGCCATCTAGCTAATAAGTATGGACCCGAAGGTCTGTGGTAAACTACTCACACATCATCGGAGAGGCTATGGTGTTGATGTAGAAGCCCTCCGTGATCGAACCCCCCTCCGACAGATCGCCGGAAAAGGCCCCGAGATGGGATCTCACGGGTACAGAATGTTGCGGCGGTGGAAAAGGTGTTTTGTGGCTCTCCCCGAAGGTTTCAGGGTATAAGAGTATATAGAGGCGAAAGAAGTAGGTCGGTGGAGCTGCGAGGGGCCCACGAGGGTGGGGGCGTGCCCACCCCCCTGGGGCGCGCCCTCCTGCCTCGTGGCTTCCTTGTTGCTTCCTTGATGTCCACTCCAAGTCTCCTGGATTGTGTTTGTTCCAAAAACGATCCTCGCGAAGGTTTCATTCCGTTTGGATTCCGTTTGATATTCCTTTTCTGCGAAACACTGAAATAGGCAAAAAAAAAACAATTTGCACTGGGCTTTTGGTTAATAGGTTAGTCCCAAAAATAATATAAAAAGGTATAATAAAGCCCATTAAACATCCAAAACAGATAATATAATAGCATGGAACAATTAAAAATTATAGATACGTTGGAGACGTATCAAGCATCCCTAAGCTTAATTCCTGCTCGTCCTCGAGTAGGTAAATGATAAATACAAATTTTTTGATGTGAAATGCTCCCTAACATAATTTTCAATGTAATTCTATTTATTGTGGCATGAATGTTCAGATCCAAAAGATTCAAGATAAAAGTTTAATATTGACATAAAAATAGTAATACTTCAAGCATGCTAACCAAGCAATTATGTCTTATCAAAATAACATAGCCAAAGAAATCTTATCCCTACAAAACCATATAGTTTGGCCATGCTTCATTTTAGTCACACAAAATGCTCCCACCATGCATAACCCCGATGACAAGCCGAGCAATTGGTTCATACTTTTTAACGCGCTTCAGCCTTTTCAACCCTTACGCAATACATGAGCGCAAGCCATGGATATAGCACTATAGGTGGAATAGCATATGATGATGGGGGTTATGTGAGAAGACAAAAAAGAAGAAAGTCTCACATTGACGCAGCTAATCAATGGGCTATAGAGATGCCCATCAATTGATGTCAATGCGAGGAGTAGGGATTGCCATGCAAAGGATGCACTAGAGCTATAAGTGTATGAAAGCTCATCAAAAGAAACTAAGTGGGTGTGCATCCAACTTGCTTGCTCACGAAGACCTAGGGCATTTTGAGGAAGCCCATGATTGGAATATACAAGACAAGTTCTATAATGAAAAATTCCCACTAGTATATGAAAGTGACAGAATAAGAAACTCTCTATCATGAAGATCATGGTGTTATTTTGAAGCACAAGTGTGGAAAAAGGATAGTAACATAGTCCCTTCTCTCTTTTTCTCTCATTTTTTTGTTTGGGCTTCTTTGGCCTTTTTTTTATTTGGGCTTCTTTGGCCTCTTTTTTTTTATTTGGGCTTCTTTGGCCTCCTTTCCTCACATGGGACAATGCTCTAATAATGATGATCATCACACTTTTATTTACTCATAACTCAATGTTATAACTCGATACTAGAACAAAAATACAACTCTATGTGAATGCCTCTGGCGGTGTACCGGGATATGCGATGAATCAAGAGCGACATGTATGAAAGAATTATGAAAGTGGCTTTGCCACAAATACGATGTCAACTACATGATCATGCAAAGCAATATGACAATGATGGAGCGTGTCATAATAAACAGAACGGTGGAAAGTTGCATGGCAATATATCTCGGAATGGCTATGGAAATGCTATAATAGGTAGGTATGGTGGCTGTTTTGAGGAAGATATAAGGAGGCTTATGTGTGATAGAGCGCATTGTATCACGGGGTTTGGATGCACCGGCGAAGTTTGCACCAACTCTCGAGGTGAGAAACGGCAATGCACGGTACCGTAGAGGCTAGCAAATTGCGGAAAGGTAAGAGTGCGTATGATCCATGGACTCACATTAGTCACAAAGAACTCATATACTTACTGCAAAATTTTATTAGCCCTCTAAGCAAAGTACTACTACGCATGCCCCTAGAGGGATAGATTGGTAGGAAAAGACCATCGCTCGTCCCCGACCGCCACTCATAAGGAAAGCACTCAAAGAACACTCCATGCTTCAAATTTGTCACACAACGTTTACCATACGTGCATGCTACGGGACTTGCCAACTTTAACACAAGTATTTATCAACTTCACAATTACCCAACTAGCATGACTCTAACATTACCACCTTTATATCTCAAAACATCTATCAAGTATCATATTATTCAATGCACTCTATATGAAAGTTTTTATCATACCCATCTTGAATGCCTATCATATTAGGACTAATTTTATAGCCAAAGCAAATTACCATGTTGTTCTAAAAGACTCTCAAAATAATATATGTAAAGCATGAGAGATCAATAATTTCTATAAAATAAAACCAGCACCGTGCTCTAAAAATATAAGTGAAGCACTAGAGCAAAATTATCTAGCTCAAAAGATATAAGTGAAGCACATAGAGTATTCTAATAAATTCTAATTCCTGTGTGTCTCTCCCAAAAGGTGTGTACATCAAGGATGATTGTGGTAAACTAAAAATCAAAGACTCAAATCATACAAGACACTCCAAGCAAAACACATATCATGTGGTGAATAAAAATAAAGCCTCAAGTAAAGTTACCGATAGACGAAGACGAAAGAGGGGATGCCTTCCGGGGCATCCCCAAGCTTGGGCGTTTGGTTGTCCTTGAATTTTACCTTGGGGTGCCTTGGGCATACCCAATCTTAGGCTCTTGCACCTCCTTATTCCATAATCTATCAAATCTTTACCCAAAAACTTGAAAACTTCACAACACAAAACTCAACAGAAAATCTCATGAGCTCCGTTAGTATAAGAAAACAAACCACCATCTTAAGGTACTGTAATGAACTCATTATTTATTTATATTGGTGTTAAACCTACTGTATTCCAACTTCTAGATGGTTCATACCCCCCGATACTAGCCATAGATTCATCAAAATAAGCAAACAACACACGAAAAACAGAACAGTCTGTAGCAATCTGAGTCAAATGTATACTTATGGAACTCCAAAAATTCTGAAATAAATTGGTGGATGTAAGGAATTTATCTATTAATCATCTGCAAAAAGAATCAACCTAAAAGCACTCTCTAGTAAAAAGTGGCAGCTAATCTCGTGAGCGCTAAAGTTTCTGTTTTTTACAGCAAGATCACAAAGACTTCACCCAAGTCTTCCCAAAGGTTCTACTTGGCAAAAACACTAATTAAAACATAAATCCACATCTAAACAGAGGCTAGATGAACTATTTTTACTAAACAGAAACAAAAAATCAAGAAATAAGAAAAAAAATAGGTTGCCGCCCAACAAGCGCTATCGTTTAACGCCCCTAGCTAGGCATAAAAACAAGAATAGATCTAGGTATTGTCATCTTTAGTGTTTATCTATTCAATGGAGTTATGTTCGGATCCGGGAGGTTCCTTACGTTTCCCTTCGTGCTCGGTGATCTTTAGATCTAGAGCATCCAACCGCTTATTGCAGAGTGTAATCAACATATTCATGCGGTTAAGATTTCCACCAACATTTTTAAGAGGTTCAATAAATTTTTCAATTCGCATAATTTCTCTAAGATTTGGGTTCCTTCTTGCGTAAGGTGAAGTCCCTTTTGTGGGGGAAGTACTCCTACTATCCCCTCTATAATTTCATAAGCAATACTAGGGTCAACTTCAATAAAGTTCCCTTTCGCGAAAAAATAAAGGAGTTGTCTATGGGGTAAGGTAAGCCCAACATAAAAATTGCGAAGTAAAATCTTGAAATCTCCCTCTATGGTGCAACTACGATAAGATTCTACCATCCTATACCAAGCATCTTTTAAGTTTTCTCCTTGTCGTTGTTTGAAGTGGAGAACTTCAAAATCAGGAGTACTAACAGTGATAGGAGGACTAGCCATAACAGCAAAATAAACGATCTAACACAGAGACACACAAGAAGCAAGCAAAAAGAGACGAACGAAAAAGGGCGAATAAAATGGCAAAGGTGAAGTGGGGGAGAGGAAAACGAGAGGCAAATGGAAAATAATGTAATGTGAGGGATAAGAGTTTGTGATGGGTACTTGGTATGTCTTGACTTGTGCGTAGATCTCCCCGGCAACGGTGCCAGAAATCCTTCTTGCTACCTCTTGAGCATGCGTTAGTTTTCCCTTGAAGAGGAAAGGGTGATGCAGCAAAGTAGCGTAAGTATTTCCCTCAGTTTTTGGGAACCAAGGTATCAATCCAGTAGGAGACTACACGCAAGTCGCCTAGTACCTGCACAAACAAATAAGAACCTTACAACCAATGCGATAAAGGGGTTGTTAATCCCTTCACGACCACTTGCAAAAGTGAGATCTGGTAAAGATAATAAGATCAATATTTTTGGTATTTTTGTGGTATAGATTGGAAAATAAAGATTGCAACATAAATAGTAAACTAGAATTGTAGATTGGAAACTTATATGATGTAAAGTAGACCCGGGGGCCATAGGTTTCACTAGTGGCTTCTCTCAAGATAGCATGTATTACGGTGGGTGAAAAAATTCCTGCCGAGCAATTGATAGAAAAGTGCATAGTTATGATGATATCTAAGGCAATGATCATGAATATAGGTATCACGTCCGTGTCAAGTAGACCGAAACAATTTTGCATCTACTACTATTACTCCACACATCGACCGCTATCCAGCATGCATCTAGAGTATTAAGTTCATAAGAACGGAGTAACGCATTAGGCAAGATGACATGATGTAGAGGGATAAACTCAAGCAATATGATATAAACCCCATCTTTTATCCTCGATGGCAACAATACAATATGTATGCTTCCTTTTCATCATTGGGATCGAGCACCGCAAGATTGAACCCAAAGCTAAGCACTTCTCCCATTGCAAGAAAGATCAATCTAGTAGGCCAAACTAAACCGATAATTCGAAGAGACTTGCAAAATATTCATAGATAATCAAGTTCATAAACCCACAATTCATCAGATCTCGGCAAACACACCGCAAAAAGAGTTACATTGAATCGATCTCCAAGAGAATCGAGGAGAACTTTGTATTGAGATCCAAAGAGAGATAAGAAGCCATCTAGCTAATAACTATGGACCCGAAGGTCTGTGGTAAACTACTCACACATCATCGGAGAGGCTATGGTGTTGATGTATAAGCCCTCCGTGATCGAATCCCCCTCCGGCAGATCACCAAAAAAAGGCCCCGAGATGGGATCTCACGGGTACAGAATGTTGCGGCGGTGGAAAAGGTGTTTCATGGCTCTCCCCGAAGGTTTCAGGGTATAAGAGTATATATAGGCGAAATAAGTAGGTCGGTGGAGCTGCGAGGGGCCCACAAGGGTGGGGGAGCGCCCTCCTGCCTCGTGGCTTCCTCGCTGCTTCCTTGACGTCCACTCCAAGTCTCCTGGATTGCGTTTGTTCCAAAAATGATCCTCGCGAAGGTTTCATTCCGTTTGGATTTCGTTTGATATTCCTTTTCTGCGAAACACTGAAATGGGCAAAAAACAGCAATTTGCAATGGCTTTCGGTTAATACGTTTGTCCCAAAAATAATATAAAAGGTATATTAAAGCCCATTAAACATCCAAAATAGATAATATAATAGCATGGAACAATAAAAAATTATAGATATGTTGGAGACGTATCAGTGGGTTGTCCAGCCTTTACCCGTGAGCTGCAGCAATTCCAGTGGCCCACTCACCGCACATTCAAGTCTGAGGTTGGAGAAAAGTACAATGGCAAGACTCACCCGTCGGTGTTCCTCAGCAACTACACTTTTGCGATGCAAGCCGCCAGGTCTCGCAATGACAAGGTGCTTGCCAACTACTTCCCGTTGGCACTTAAGCCGAACGTCATGTCATGGTTGATGCACCTGCCAGTGGATTCCATTTCTTCTTGGTCGGATCTGGGCCACAAGTTCGTTGGCGCCTTTACTGGGGGCCACCAAGCTCCTGGACAGGCAAGTGATTTGCATGTCATCCGCCAGAAGGACGGCGAAACCCTGTGCAAGTACATATAAAGGTTCAGCCGTGTGCAAGTACATATAAAGGTTCAGCCGTCATCAGTGCATTCCATCAGAATGTGTGCAACCGCAAGATGCGTGAGGAGCTGGCGATGAACAAGGTTAGGGATGTAGCCGAGCTTTATGTTCTGGCCGATAGATGTGCTCGGGCTGAAGAAGGGAGGAAGTACCCCCGGCGAAGATGCCGACGCAGAAACTGACTCCACGGACGAAGACGCCGTCGCCCCGACAAAGAAGGGCTGACGCCACAATAGGAAGCGTAAGAGCAAGACCGTGCTTGGCGTCGAGGGATCCGGCGACCCCGGAGCCGCCAAGAAGGCCAAGGCTGACGACCCCGGCAAGGAAGTTGCCGGGTGCGCCACCTGCCGGGCCTTGGCGGCTGCCGACAAGCCAGGAGCCTCCGACAAGCAGTACTGCAAGATCCATCGCACCAAGGGCCATGACCTCCAGAATTGCAGGCAGGTTGAGCTACTTGCAGAGAAGCAGAAAGCTGAGTATGAGAGGCGCGATAAGGAGAAGGGCTAGGATGGTGCTGTGGCGTCCGGCAAGAAGCGTGGCGGTCGAGGAGGTCGCCGCGACAAAGATAATCAACCAGAGAGGCCCGCTCGGGGCCGCGACAAGAAGGAGGGAGGCGATGCTCATGATGAGGACAACGAGTCCGGCGAGCACGAGTTCCAGAAAGCTACGAAGGCCATGTGCGTCGATGGTGGCGCCTCGTTACACACCTCTCACCGCCAACTGAAACAGTGGGCGCGTGAAGTCACTGCGGCGGAGCCATCATTCGACGCCAAGAGGCCACTGAAGTGGTACAGCACGCCTATCATTTCTTACACAGAGGATCACCCTGATCGCACAACGGCGGTCGGGTGTTTGCCGTTGTTGGTTTCGCCAACGATACGCAACCTCAAGGTGACGAAAGTGCTAGTTAACGGTGGGGCCGGTCTGAACTTGATCTCCTCATCTCGAGGAGATGAGCACGTTTCAAGGGGCCAACCCGGGGAGGAGTCAGCCGAAGGGTAAGATCACGTTGCCCGTTACGTTTGGGGGCGAGCTGAACCATAGGACGGAGAAGATTGTTTTTGATGTTGCCAAGATCCCTTTGCCCTATAATGGGATCCGCGGCCGCCCAGCACTGGCCAAGTTTATGGCGGCGTCACATTAAGCCTACAACATGTTGAAGATGCCCGGGCCAATGAGCATCATCACCGTCCCCTCCGACAAGAGAGACGTGCTTATCTACGCTGACCAACTCTACCAGGAGGCAGTTGCAGCAGCTGCGGCCAAGGTGCTTGCTCCTACCGCTGAGACCCTTGAAGGGAAGAAAACCGGCAAGGCCTCTGCCGCTGCTGGCAAGGCCCCTTCCAGCAAGACAGAGTCTGCGCAAGTGGGAGAAGTCGAACAGAAGAAGAAGGTGATGCAGCACCCGGTTTATTTTGTTAGTTCCCTCTTGCAGGGGGCTAGATCAAGGTATTCTGGTATACAGAAGCTACTTTTCGGCCTCCTTATGGCCACGAGAAAGCTGCGTCATTATTTCCAAGCGCATGAGATCACCGTCGTCACCCGCCTCCCTTTGCAACAAATCTTGCACAACCCGGATGCAACCAGGAGGATTGTGGAGTGGGTGTTGGAACTGTCAAGCTTTGGCCTCAAGTTTGAAAGTACTTCAACAAGCAAGAGCCGAGCCATGGCAGAGTTCATAGCAAAATGGACCTCAACGCCCGATGAAGAAATTCAAGAAACCACCCTTCCCGGCAAGAAGACGAGCCGTGATTGCATTATGTACTTTGATGGAGCTTTCGCGCTGCAAGGTGCTGGTGCCGGCGTGCTACTCGTCGCATCCACCGGAGAGTGCCTCAAGAACGTGGTCAAGATGCATTTTCCCTGAGAAAAATCAACGAACAACACTACAGAGTATGGGGGATTGCTTGCTGGACTCAGGATCGCGACAGACCTTGGAATTAGGAAGCTCATCATCAGGGGTGATTTGCAGCTTGTTGTCAAGCAAGTTAAAAAGGATTACCAGAGCCCGTTGATGGAGGCTTATGTGGATGAAGTGAGGAAGTTGGAGGAGCGTTTTGACGGTCTACAAGCAGAGCATGTTCCCCGAGCAGAGAACAACATTGCAGACGACTTGTCAAAACGCGCTGCCCTCAAGTTGCCTGTGAAATCAGGTACCTTTGTGCTTCAATTAACCCAGCCATCCGTTGAGCCATCAGCGGGACAGAACAAGCGAAGGAAGGCAGGCCCCGGCAAGTACTTTCCCGCTGAGCTCCCAGGAGCCGCCGGCAAGGAAGTTGCTGGGTGCCCCAAGCTTGCCGGGGAGCAGCAACCTCCGGCATGGCCCCAAGCCCTGACCATAGAGGCAGCTGCCCCTACGGCCGAAGATGAGCCTTTAGTCCTTGTCGTCGAGCCCCAGGCTCCGGCATGGGCGCAATGCACCGTCCATTTCATCCAAATAGGGGAACTCCCTGAGGAACAGGAAGAGGCAGAGAAAGTACCTCATCGGTCCAGCATGTACCAGTTTGTGGATGATGCCCTATACAGAAGGAGATCGAACGGCGTGAAATTGAAGTGCATTCCTCAGGAGGATGGATTGGAGCTGTTGGCAGAGATACATGGAGGCATGTGTGGCTCCCACATATGGCCAAGAGCCCTTGACGGCAAAGCGTTCCGGCAAGGTTTCTTCTGGCGCACCGCTCTTCAGGATGCAACCGCACTAGTAACCAAGTGTGAAGCGTGCCAGTTCCATTCAAAGAAGCTTCATCAACCAGCCCAAGCTCTTCAGACAATCCCTCTTTCCTGGCCATTTTCGGTCTAGGGGCTCGACATACTGGGCCCCTTTCCCCGTGCTGTCGGGGGCTTTGAGTACTTGTACATCGCGGTCGACAAGTTCACAAAGTGGCCAGAAGTGGAACCGGTGAGAAAGGTGACAGCACAATCAGCCGTCAAGTTCTTCAAGGGACTAGTCTGCCATTTTGGTGTGCCAAATAGGGTCGTCACCGACAGTGGCACGCAGTTCACAAGTCATGCCTTCATGCAGTACATCCAAGACCTCGGCGGTAAGGTTTGTTTTGCTTTTGTTGCTCATCCTAGAAGTAACGGGCAGGCTGAGAGGGCGAATGCAGAAGTGTTGCGAGGCCTCAGGACCAGAACTTTTGACAGGCTACACAAGTGCGGAAGGCGCTGGATTGATGAGTTGCCAATGGTTCTTTGGTCGATCAGAACGACACCAAATCGAGCCACTGGCCAGACACCCTTTGCCCTGGTATACGGGGCAGAAGCAGTTCTCCCCACGGAACTCATATACGGGTCACCTCGAGTGCTCTCTTATGATGAGCTTGAGCAAGAGCAGTTGCGCCAAGATGATGCGATGCTCCTTGAGGAAGATCGTCTTCATGCTGCTGTGCGAGCCTCTCGCTACTGCTACCTCTTGAGCACTGCGTTGGTTTTCCCTTGAAGAGGAAAGGGTGATGCAGCAAAGTAGCGTAAGTATTTCCCTCGGTTTCTGAGAACCAAGGTATCAATCCAGTAGGAGGCCACGAACGAGCCCCTCGCACCTACACAAACAAATAAATCCTCGCAACCAACGCGATAAGGGGTTGTCAATCCCTACACTGTCACTTACGAGAGTGAGATTTGATAGATATCATAAGATAATATTTTTGGTATTTTTGTGATAAAGATGCAAAACAAAATAAAAGGCAACGAAAATAGTTGAGTGTTGGAAGATTAATATGATGGAAAATAGACCCGGGGGCCATAGGTTTCACTAGTGGCTTCTCTCAAGAGCATAAGTATTTTACGGTGGGTGAACAAATTACTGTTGAGCAATTGACAGAATTGAGCATAGTTATGAGAATATCTAGGTATGATCATGTATATAGACATCATGTCCGAGACAAGTAGACCGACTCCTGCCTGCATCTTCTTCTATTACTCCACACATCGACCGCTATCCAGCATGCATCTAGAGTATTAAGTTCATAAAAACAGAGTAATGCTTTAACAAGATGGCATGATGTAGAGGGACAAACTCATGCAATGTGATATAAACCCCATCTTGTTATCCTCGATGGCAACAATACAATACGTGCCTTGCTGCCCCTACTGTCACTGGGAAAGGACACCGCAAGATTGAACCCAAAGCTAAGCACTTCTCCTATTGCAAGGAAGATCAATCTAGTAGGCCAAGCCAAACTGATAATTTGAAGAGACTTGCAAAGATAACCAATCATACATAAAAGAATTCAGAAGATTCAAAAATTGTTCATAGATAAACTTGATCATAAACCCACAATTCATCGGTCTCAACAAACACACCACAAAAGAAGATTACATCGAATAGATCTCCACAAGAGAGGGGGAGAACATTGTATTGAGATCCAAAAGGAGAGAGGAAGCCATCTAGCTAATAACTATGGACCCGAAGGTCTGAGGTAAACTACTCACACATCATCGGAGAGGCTATGGTGTTGATGTAGAAGCCCTCCATGATCGATGCCCCCTCCGGTGGAGCTCCCGAACAGGCCCCAAGATGGGATCTCACGGGTACAGAAGGTTGCGGCGGTGGAATTAGGTTTTTGGCTCCGTATCTGGTAGTTTGGGGGTACGTAGGTATATATAGGAGGAAGGAGTACGTCGGTGGAGCAACATGGGGCCCACGAGGGTGGAGGGCGCGCCCAGGGGGGTAGGTGCCCCCCCTACCTCGTGGCTTCCTGGTAGCTTTCTTGACGTAGGGTCCAAGTCCTGTGGATCATGTTCGTTCCGAAAATCACGTTCCCGAAGGTTTCATTCCGTTTGGACTCTGTTTGATATTCTTTTTCTGCAAAACTCTAAAATAGGCAGAAAAACAGCAATTCTGGGTTGGGCCTCCAGTTAATAGCTTAGTCCCAAAAATAATATAGAAGTGTATAATAAAGCCCAATAATGTCCAAAACAGAAGATAATATAGCATGGAGCAATCAAAAATTATAGATACGTTGGAGACGTATCAGCTACCAGCAAGCCTTGCGCCACTACCATAGCCGCAAGGTTCATGCCCGAAGCCTTGAGGAAGGTGACCTTGTTCTTCAGCGAATCCAATCCACCAAGAGTTCAAACAAGTTGACGCCAAAGTGGGAAAGCCCTTATCGGGTAATACGAGTCACCAGGCCCGGCGCAGTCCACCTGGAGACCGAAGATGGCATTCCGGTGAGCTATTCCTGGAATGTCGAACATCTTCACAAGTTTTACCCCTAAGGCGCAATTGCTGGGAGCCCCGACAACCCCCTTTTGTACTAGCCTTGCTGGCAAGGCATGTAACCCTATGTACAAAGCCATGCGCAGACCCTGTGCGCAGCCAGGAAAAAAACCCTTAGTATGTACAGTTTCCCATTGATTTCCATGTTTACGTGTATATGTATATACATGCGTGTCCAGGATATTGTACTGCTTTTTGATTCCAACAAATGTTAATGGACCACCAAGGTTCCATGATCCTGTCCTCTCTTCTTTCTAGCCGCGGCAAGGACGCTCGATCCCGCCAAGGACCCGGCTCCAGCAAGAAGTTGGGAAGATTGCCCGGCACAGCGATCCCCGGCAAACCAAACAGATAAAGTTCACCTCTTGCCCATTCATGTTCGTAACCTGTTACTTGTGCATTAGTAAACCTCGCCACTCTCTTTTAAACTCAGGTGCTCCCATCCCTGACCCGAACGTTGCTTCGGTCAGAATGGTCGCAGTAGCCTTTACTAAAAGAAGATTGACGAGGAGCTGGACCCTTTGTCTGTAACCCAGCAGATGTGATTCTCCGGCAGGCACAGAGGGCACCGGTAGGATGGCTTGCCGGGAGAACTTGTTTGTTTGCATTAAAGAGGCATTTCTCCTCTGCATGGACGTGTACATGCACGGGTTCCCGGCAAGGCTGTTCTTTTTTCATTGGCATGCTGATACAAGTACGAATGTTACAGGACACAGGCATGGGCTCGAGAGATTACATTATTTAGATATTAAGATTTGGCAAGTGCCTACAAGCTAAAAGAAAGATAAGTGCCCCGTGATCTCCGTTCTTGCCCCTTTCCTCCCAGGTGTGGCAGGTGAAGGCAAAGAATAGGCGACGGGGAACGCGCCGATGGAGAGCATGGTAGGGATGGCCCTCGGCAAGGCACGTGGCTAAGGGAGGAGGGCGATGCAGATGATGGTGCCGCCGCCGATGGTCAGACGGAGTCGGAATCAGCATCCTCCCCCGCTACCATCGTCATCGTTGTCGCTGTCCTCCTCGTCACTGTCGCTCGAGGAGGAGGTTTCGTTGTCGGTGGAGCTCTCTGCACAGTACCCTAAGCGGGTTCCCGAGTGCCCGAAGACCTTGACGGAGAGCAGACCGTTCTCCATTAATTTGAACTGGAGAACGTGCCCCTCCGACAGGCTATGGGCATGGGCAAAGGTCTTCCACCCACGGTGGAGGTACATGATGTGAGGGGCGGGGAAGTTGACATCGACCCGCATGCCGCCGTTCCCGCAGCCCCTCATATGCAGCCTAAAGTCCTGTGGCGGGTCAAGCTCCATTACCCGAGCAAACGGGGTGGTGAGGCGAAGATGACCGCACACTGGCTTGTACAGCCTGATGAAGAACTCGCGGGGCTGGTCTCCGACATGGCCCTCCATTGGGGGAGAGCCGCTGGCGGAAGCGCGGCCGGTGCGCCGCCCCGTCCTCCTCTCCCCCGAGCGCCACGGCGGCCTCGGCCTCGCCCCCTCCCTCTTCCTCTCATAGCGGGCTCCACCGCCATGAGCTACGGAGGAGGGGGGACACGTTGTCGTCCAGAAGCCCTCGTCGCCGCCATTGGAGTGTCGGCGCGCCCTCTCACCATGGCGAGTGGAAGAAAGGGACCAAGCAGGAAGGAGATGAATGCTGAAGGACACTGCCCCTCTCCCCTTTTTATAGAGGGGCAGGGGCGGGGCTCGGCCCCCCAACCTAAGGGCGGCCGCCCCACTCGACCAATCCGGCCGCCAGACGTGCAGGGAATCAGGACCGACCCGCTGCTCCAATCAGCAACGCCCGGCTTCCCGCCTCGGCATTAAGGCCCGTGCCCTCCGTATCCGCCACCTACCCTCCCTGAGGTATGGAGGACACGTGGCGGGCGAGCCGAAATTAAGAAGATAAGTGGGATGACCGTTTCCCACCCCGTGATCATGGGGCGCGGGCGCCATGAAGGCCACGACCCGAGCCCACTTTGTAAATGAGCAACGCCCCTGCGGCTTCCTCTTTTTTATGGGGAAGACGCGGGCTGCCTCTTTACTGTTCACCGCGAGGTGACCCAAGCGTGCTGCGACCGTTCCATGCACAACCCCCACGTCATACACTCAATGCGAATCCTGGGGAAGCGCAACTGGCGAGGAAATTACCGCGGTTAAAACTCTGCCACGCATGCCCATGCACCGTTCTCGGCCTGGCCCAACAACGCTTCGCGCTTATGTGTGGCCCAGGCCCGGGGGCTCCTGTCGGTGTACAAAAGTAGGGGCCTTTCTGTACCCCTTTACTTGTGCACGGGAAGTCGTACCCACACCTGTGACCATGCTTGGCGGGGCAGAGGAAGGAAAGGTACGAGACTGCCAATGCAGCACTCAAGCCAGAGGCATGAAGAGCAAAGGGGCAAGATGGACTTCCCCCGGCGACACCCTTGCTGGGGCGGCCTACATAGCCCCGACAAGAGCCTTGCCAGGGCGACTTTCCCAACACCAGCAAGGCCGCCACCCTCGAGCCTGAGAGTTCTAACACCATCGACAACATCGAGACCAAGACTCAGGGGCGCCTACGTGGTGGCATGCAGATCTTTGTGAAGACCAAAGGCCTGCGAATCTAGATAAGGACCAGAAGACGAAGACCCCCGGCAAGATCCTTGCTGGGGACGGCCGAAGATCCCCGGCAAGATCCTTACCGGGGACGGCCGCGAGACCCCAGCAAGACCCCTTTGACATATAAAAGGAGACCCGAGGCGTACTGTGGAAGGATTCAGACTTTTTGGACTGGGCACGCATAGTAGCTAGTCCAAGAACTGAAGAACACCAGATAAACACAGAGAAGCGGGACAAGGGATTTACGCATCGTTTGCGGCCCGAACCTGGGTAAAACTCTCCTCGCGTTGATTGCTAGACCTACTCTTTGCGCAGCTCTCCGCCCCCCGCCAACCGTAGTAGGGGTCCCCGGGATCCCATAGGTGTCGTTTTCCCCGACAATATCGTAGATGCCATGATGAAAGCTTTGGAAGAAAAATTGGAGTTAGAGATTTCAATTCCTAGAAAACTACATGATTAGTGGGAACCTGCCATTAAAGTCAAGATTAAAAATTGTGAGTGTTTTGCTTTATGTGATTTGGGTGCTAGTGTTTCCATAATTCTGAAATCTTTATGTGATGTGCTTGGTCTTACCGATGTTGAAGAATGTTCTCTTAATTTGCACTTGGCGGATTCTACCATTAAAAAGCCTATGGGAAGAATTAATGAATTCTTGCAGATAGAAATTATGTGCCCATAGATATTATTGTTCTTGATATTGATTGCAATATGTCATGTCCAATTATACTTGGTAGACCGTTTTTACGTACTATTGGTGTCGTGGTTGATATGAAAGAAGGCAATATTAAATTTCAAATTCCACTAAGAAAGGGTATGGAACACTTCCCTAGAACAAGAATTAAGCCACCATATGAATCGATCATGAGGGCATCCTATGGATCTAAAACTAAAGATGACAATACTTGAATCTATGCATTATGCCTAGCTAGGGGCATAAAACAATTGCGCTTGTTGGGAGGCAACCCAATGAATATTTTTTTGCCTTCTTCTTTCTGTTCTTGAGTTTTTGCACAATTATGCCTCTATTTATGTTTTAGTTAGTGTTTGTGCCAAGTGAAGCCTCTGGGATCATGTTGGGTGATAGGTGATTTTATCTTGTTGAAAAACAGAAACTTTTGCGTCCAGTAGCAGAATTTTGTAAAATCACAGAAGAGCCATAAAATTCTGAATTTTTTACACAATATTGATATACAAATTTCCCACGTTGTCCTAATTTTTCAGAATTTGTGGAGTTACAGAAGTATACTAATTTTCCAGATTACTACATTTCGTTCTGCCTTTGACAGATTCTATTTTGTTGCATTGTGTGCTTATTTTGATGAATCTATGGATTAAGCCACGGTAAAATTGGAATGCAGTAGATATAATGCAATTATAAAATATGAATGGGTTTGCAACAGTACTTGAGTGGTGATTTGCTTTATTATACTAACAGATCTCATAAATATTTTCTTAAGTTTTGTGTGCTTGAAGTTTTCAAGTTTTGGGTGAGATCGCGATGGATGAAGGAATAAGGAGTGAAAAGAGCCTAAGATTGGGGATGCCCCATGGCACCCCAAGTTAACATTCAAGGAGAACCAAGCAACTAAGCTTGGGGATGCCCCAGAAGGCATCCCCTCTTTCTTCTAACGACCATCGGTATTTTACTTGGAGCTATATTTTTATTCGGCACATATCATGAATTTTGCTTGGAGCGTCTTGTATTATATGAGTCTTTGCTTTTTAGTTTGTCACAAGTATCCTTGCTGGACACACCCATTTGAGAGAGCCAAAATTATGCTATGATTTATTAGAATTGCTCTTCATGCTTCACTTAATTTTTTAGCGATGGAATTGCTCTAGTGCTTCACTTATATCTTTTTGAGCATGGTGTGCTTTAATATGTTTTGAAGAAATGCTCTCATTCTTCACTTAGATTTATTTGAGAGATAGTAAATTTTTGAAGAAATTCTCTCATGCTTCACTTATATTATTTTGAGAGACGAAAAAATAAATGCTCATGTTCTTCACTTAGATTTGTTTGAGCTTGTCAAAAGCAATTGCAATATATGAAACTAGTCCCAAAGTGATAGATATTCAAGAGGGATATAATAAAAACTTTCATGAAGATCATTGGACAAAATAAACTTGATTCTTTGTAATAGTTTGGAGATATGATGATAGTGATATGTGAGTCATGTTGGTGACTAATTATGCTTTAGTAAGAATATTGGTGTTAAGGTTTGTGATTCCCTATGCAAGCACGAAAGTCAATAGTTATGCAATGAAATTACATCCTACTTGTGGTGCATTATTCGGTGTTAGTTATGTTTAATGCTCGCTTATGTGATTTTTTGTTTCTTGGTTGGTTGCTTCTCAATCTTTTTGCTAGCCTCCACTTGTACTAAGTAGAAATACTACTTGTGCATCCAATACCTTTAAACCCATTTTTGCCATATGAGTCCACCATACCTACCTATATGCGGTATTTCCATGTCGTTATAAGCAAATTTGTATGTGTCATCTCTAATTTTCAAAATAAATTTCCTTTTTGTGTGCCTATACAGCTCACGAAGTGGCATGGGGTGGCCAATATTTTCCATACTAGATGTGTTATTCTCAAGATGAGTGTTTATTCACTTGTCATTGCACGAGAGTACGGCGGTAATAGGGATGCCCAGTCCCGAAATGAAAAATAAATTTACTTTATGTTGTCAAATAATAGATTCCTTGCAAAGTGTTGGTATGGAAGGCACCCGTGGATACGGCTAGCCATGGGTTGTGAAAGAATGGTGGAAAAAGGAATAAACTTTATTTTCTGTTTGGGAAACGCCTATGATATATCTAGCATGGATAGAGTTGGGAATTACTCAGCCGTTTTCATTGACGGGAAAAATATGCCTCTCAAAAATTTTATCTCTCAATTTAAGCTTTGAGCTCTGGCACCTCTACAAATCCCTACTTCCCTCTACGAATATCCTATCTATTTACTTTATGCAATTTTATTTTTATTTGAGTCTCCATCTTCTCTTATAAAGCACCAACTAAGGGGCACTATGATCAAACTTGAGCATTGGATGTAACTAATATGCGAGTGTGTTTCATGAACGGATCAATGAATGAGCATGATGGGCTAGGGATAACTTTCTTTAGTGTTGATATTTTGAAAGACATGGTTGCTTGTTGATATGCTTGAGTATTCAAATCTTCATGTCAAAACTAGACTATTGCTTTGAACCATATAAAAAGTCCAAATGTCCATGCTACAAAATAAAATAATATGTGATGAACATATTAGGCAGCATTCCACATCAAATATCCTATTTTTACATTTACCTACTCGAGGACAAGTAGGAATTAAGCTTGGGGATGCTGATATGTCTCCAACGTATCTGTAATTTTTGCTTGTTCCATGTTGTTATATTATCATTCTTGGATGTTTTACAATCATTTTTATAGCAACTTTATATCATTTTTGGGACTAACCTATTGACATAGTGCCCAGTGCCAGTTGCTGTTTTTTTGCTTGTTTTCTACTTCACAGAATATCAGTACCAATGGAGTCCAAACACAGCAAAACTTTTTGGAGGATTTTTGTGGACCAGAAGACACAACTTGGGCCAAAGAAATACCTGAGGGGATGCTCGAGGTGGGCACAACCCACCAGGGCACGCCCAGGAGCCCTGGCGCGCCCACGGGATTGTGCCCCTCTCGGTGGCCTCCCGCACCACCTCTTCGCCCTATAAATACCCAAATATTCCAGAAACCCTAGGGGAGTTGACGAAAAACAATTCCAGCCGCCGCAAGTTCCAGAACCACGAGATCCAATCTAGACACCATCACGGAGGAGTTCATCATACTCATTGGTGCTTCTCTGATGATGCGTGAGTAGTTCATCATAGACCTACGGGTCCGTAGGCAGTAGCTAGATGGCTTCCTCTCTCTCTCTTTTGATTCTCAATACAATGGTCTCTTGGAGATCTGTTTGATGTAACTCTTTTTGCGGTGTGTTTGTTGGGATCCGATGAACTTTGAGTTTATGATTAGATCTATATCCATGAGTATTATTTGAGTCTTATTTTGATCTCTTATATGTATGATTATTATAGCCTCGTATTTCTTCTTCGAATCTTTGGTTTAGTTAGGCCAACTAGATCAATTTTTCTTGCCATGGGAAGAGGTGCTTTGTGATGGGTTCAATTGTGCAGTGTTCTTTCCTAGTGACAAAAGGGGCAGCAAGACACACATGTATCGTTGCTATTAAGGATAACAAGATGTGGGCTATTCCGACATGAATAGATCTTGTCTACATCATTTCATCATTCTTATTGCATTACTCCATTTCTCCATGAACTTAATACACTAGATGCATGCTGGATAGCGGTCGATGTGTGGAGTAATAGTAGTAGATGTAGGCAGGAGTCGGTATACTAATCTTGGACATGATGCCTATATATTGATCATTGCCTTGGATATCGTCATAATTATTCGATCTTCTATCAATTGCCCAACAGTAATTTGTTTACCAACCGTGTGCTATTTTCTTGAGAGAAGCCACTAGTGAAATCTATGGCCCCAGGGTCTATTCTTTATCATATTTGCTTTGAGATATATTTTTATTTGCTTTTATTTTCAAATATATTATTCCAAAAACCCAACAATACCTTGCTGCACTTTTTGCTATTTATTTTATTTCACGTTTCATCGAGATCTATTTATCCAATCTACGCAATTTTTATCCCATCAACTTCACAATTTCTAGCATCGTTACCCGTAGAGGGATTGACAACCCCTCATAAGCGTCGGGTTGCAAGTATTTGTTCTTTGTGTGCAGGTACCATTTACATAGTGTTTCTTGGTTCTACTAGATTGATACCTTGGTTTCATAACTGAGGGAAATACCTACCGTAGATGTACTGCATCATCCCTTCCTCTTTGGGGAAATACGACATAGTTCAAGCGACATCAGCGCTTCACTCCCGGTAACGGTGCCAGGAAAGAGTCTTGATGACCCAGAAGTATAGGAGATCAATCTTAGTCCTTTTGATAAGTAAGAGTGACGAACCCAATGAGGAGCAGAAGGAAATGACAAGTGGTTTTCAGCAAGATATTCTCTACAAGTGCTGAAAGTAACTGTGATAGATAGTTTTGTAGCAAGATAATTCATAACAAGTAACAAGTAGCAATAGTAACAAAGGTGAAGCAAGGTGGCCCAATCCTTTTTATAGCAAAGGACAAGCCTAAACATTCTCTTATAATAAGCAAAGCGTTCTCGAGGACACATGGGAATTGTCGTCTAGTCACTTTGATCATATTTAGTTGATTCACGTTTGTTACTTTGATAATTTGAGATGTGGGTGGACCGGTGCTTGGGTGTTGTTCTTACTTGAACAATCAACCCACTTATGATTACTCCCTCTCGCAAGCATCCACAACTACGAAAGAAGAATTAAGATAAATCTAACCATAGCATGAAACATATGGATCCAAATCAGCCCCTTACGGAATAACGCATAAACTAGGGTTTAAGCTTCTGTCATCCTAGCAACCCATCATCTACTTATTAATCCACAATGCCTTCCCTTAGGCCCAAGTATAGTGAAGTGTCATGTAGTCGACATTCACATGACACCACTAAATGAAGCAACAACATACATATCATCAAAATATCGAACGAATACCAACTTCACATGATTATTTATAACAAGACTTCTCCAATGTCCTCAAGAACAAAAGTAACTACTCACCAAATCTTATTCATGTTCAAGATCAGAGGGGTATTAAATCTGCTTGAGGATATGAACATTTAATCTTCTTCCCAATAAACCAACCAGCATCAACTACAAGTTGTAATCAACACTACTAGCAACCCACAGGTATCAATCTAAGGTTTTGGGACAAAGATTGAATACAAGAGATGAACTTGGGTTTTGAGATGAGATAGTGCTGGTGAAGATGTTGATGAAGATCGGTCCTCCCAAGATGAGAGGATCATTGTTGATGTCGATGGCTTCGATTTCCCCCTCCCAGAGGGAAGTATCCCCGGCGAAATAGCTCCGCCGGAGAGCAAAAGTGCTCTTGCCTAGGTTCGCCTCGAGATGGCGGCGCTTCGTCCGGAAAGTCTTCCTCTTATTTTTTCTAGGTCAAAACCTCATATATCGCAGAAGATGGGCACCAGAGGCCAGCTGTGGGACCCATAAGGCATCAGGGCCCACCTGGGGGTGGTTGCGCCCTGTTGCCTTATGAGAAGCTGGTAGCCCCCCTCTGATATTTCTTTGCTCCAGTATTATTTATATATTCAATAAAAATCTCCTTGAAGTTTCAGTTCATTTGGAGTTATGTAGAATAGGTATCTGTGTTGTAGCTTTTTTCAGGTCCAGAATTCCAGCTGCCGGTAATCTCCCTCTCCATGTAAATCTTGCAAATTAAGAGAGAAAGGCATTATAATTGCATCATAAGGTGGAATAATGACAAGAAACAATATAAGTAACAATAGTAAAACATGATGCAAAATGGACGTATCAGGTGGCATCGTTAGTCCCATTGTACCTTCACAAGGGATGCATGCATTGCTAAAGACGTTGAACTCCTCGGAGAATATATAGTAATAGCCATCACATCACTGATGGTCAGCTTATTGTGTGCCAGGCATCTCACTTGAGCGGCAGCATCATCCTTTTGTGAGGAGCTCTTGGGCCGCCAGAAGCGCCTCTTGGGAGGCGCAGGCAAGAAGATCGGAAGACCGGGACAGATTGGTTTGTAAAGTGGGACGTTGGCCATATAAAACCACTCGGTGTCCCACGTCTCGGCATCCTCTCTAGGAATACCCGGAAGATAACCGGTCCCTGCAATGCGACATACCTCGACTCCGTCAACTTCATGAATTTTTCCATCTCGGGAATAGGGCATCAAGCAGAAATATTTCCTTCATAGCCCAAAGTGTGCCTCACATCCGAGATACATTCGGCAGAGGTTGATGAATCCTGCAATGTGTAGGATTGATTTGGGAGTTAGATGGTGTAGTTGGATCCCGTAGAACTCCAGCAGACCCCTGAGAAATGGATGGATAAGCAATCCAAGACCCCACAAAAGGAATGGGACGAAGCAAGCTCATTCCTTCCCATGTGGAATGGGGTGATTATCCGCATGTGCTCGCCCATCTAGATATCAAGCTAGGGTGAGTGGAAGTGAGATCTAAATCCGGCAGATAGCTTGGGTGGCGAGTCGGTCTAGTTGTAGACAGGTGACATAACAACTTCCCCAGTCATCCTTAAGGGGCCCGTGGGGGCGCGTTGACAAACCTGGGACGCTTGCCATTGATGGAGCTCTCGAGCTAGCTTTGAGGAAAAAAATTGTGCCATTGTTGTGGCCCTAGCTAGTTACTTAAATACCCGTTAAACCAAGCGAGGGTAGACGCTTCAACATCAAGCCATCAATACGCTTGTTCCCCAAATAGCACGAAGATCAAGAACGATCATAAACAATAATTGAGGGGGGCACTGTTGGGGAACGTACTAATTTCAAAAAAATTCCTACGCACATGCAAGATCATGGTGATGCATAGCAACGAGAGGGGAGAGTGTTGTCCACGTACCCTCGTAGACCAAAAGCGGAAGCGTTAGCACAACGCAGTTGATGTAGTCATACGTCTTCACGATTCGACCGATAAAGTACCAAACGCACGGCACCTCCGAGTTTAGCACACGTTCAGCCCGATGACGTCCCTCGAACTCCGATCCAGCCGAGTGTTGAGGGAGAGTTTCGTCAGCACGACGGCGTGGTGACGATGATGATGTTCTACCGACGCAGGGCTTCGCCTAAGCACCGCTACAGTATTATCAAGGTGGACTATGGTGGAGGGGTCACCGCACACGGCTAAAAGATCAAACGATCAATTGTTGTCTCTAGGGTGCCCCCCTGCCCCCGTATATAAAGGAGCAATGGGGGGAGGTGCGGCCGGCCAAGAGGAGGCGCGCCAGGAGGATTCCTACTCCCACCGGGAGTAGGACTCCCTCCCTTCCTTGTTGGAATAGGAGAAGGGGGGAAAGAAGTGGAGGAGAAGAAGGAAAGGGGGGCGCCGCCCCCCTCTCCTTGTCCTATTCAGACTAGGGGGGAAGGGTGCGCGGACCTGCCCTGGCCGCCTCTCCTCTTCTCCACTAAGGCCCACTATGGCCCATTAATCCCCCGGGGGGTTCCGGTAACCCCTCGGTACTCCGGTAAAATCCCGATTTCACCCGGAACATTTCTGATATCCAATATAGGCTTCCAATATATCAATCTTCATGTCTCGACCATTTCGAGACTCCTCATCATGTCCGTGATCACATCCGGGACTCCGAACAACCTTCGGTACATCAGAACTCATAAACTCATAATATAACCGTCATCGAAACTTTAAGCATGCGGACCCTACGGGTTCGAGAACTATATAGACATGACCGAGACATGTCTTCGGTCAATAACCAATAGCGGAACCTGGATGCTCATATTGGCTCCCACATATTCCACGAAGATCTTTATCGGTCAGACCGCATAACAACATACGTTGTTCCCTTTGTCATCGGTATGTTACTTGCCCGAGATTCGATCGTCGGTATCCCAATACCTAGTTCAATCTCGTTACCGGCAAGTCTCTTTAATCGTTCTGTAATACATCATCCCACAACTAACTCATTAGTTGCAATGCTTGCAAGGCTTAAGTGATGCGCATTACCGAGTGGGTCCAGAGATACCTCTCCGACAATTGGAGTGACAAATCCTAATCTCGAAATACGCCAACCCAACAAGTACCTTCGGAGACACCTGTAGAGCACCTTTATAATCACCCGATTCACGTTGTGACGTTTAGTAGCACACAAAGTGTTCCTCCGATAAGCGGAGTTGCATAATCTCATAGTCATAGGAACATGTATAAGTCATGAAGAAAGCAATAGCAACATACTAAACGATCGAGTGCTAAGCTAACGGAATGGGTGAAGTCAATCACATCATTCTCCTAATGGTGTGATCCCGTTAATCAAATGACAACCCATGTCTATGGCTAGGAAACATAACCATCTTTGATCAACGAGCTAGTCAAGTAGAGGCATACTAGTGACACTCTGTTTGTCTATGTATTCACACAAGTATTATGTTTCCGGTTAATACAATTCTAGCATGAATAATAAACATTTATCATGATATAAGGAAATAAATAATAACTTTATAATTGCCTCTAGGGCATATTTCCTTTAGTCTCCCACTTGCACTAGAGTCAATAATCTAGATTACCAGTAATGATTCTAACACCCATGGAGTCTTGGTGCTGATCATGTTTTTCTCGTGGAAGAGGCTTAGTCAACGGGTCTGCAACATTCAGATCCGTATGTATCTTGCAAATTTCTATGTCTCCCACCTGGACTAGATCCCGGATGGAATTGAAGCATCTCTTGATGTGCTTGGTTCTCTTGTGAAATCTGGATTCCTTCGCCAAGGCAATTGCTCCAGTATTGTCACAAAAGATTTTCATTGGACCCGATGCACTAGGTATGACACCTAGATCGGATATGAACTCCTTCATCCAGACTCCTTCATTTGCTGCTTCCGAAGCAGCTACGTACTCCGCTTCACACGTAGATCCCGCCACGACGCTTTGTTTAGAACTGCACCAACTGACGGCTCCACCGTTCAATGTAAACACGTATCCGGTTTGCGATTTAGAATCGTCCGGATCAGGGTCAAAGCTTGCATCGACGTAACCATTTACGACTAGCTCTTTTTCACCTCCATAAACGAGAAACATATCCTTAGTCCTTTTCAGGTATTTCAGGATGTTCTTGATCGATGACCAGTTATCCACTCCTGGATTACTTTGGTACCTCCCTGCTAGACTTATAGCAAGGCACACATCAGGTCTGGTACACAGCATTGCATACATGATAGAGCCTATGGCTGAAGCATAGGGAACATCTTTCATCTTCTCTCTGTCTTCTGCAGTGGTCGGGCATTGAGTCTTACTCAACTTCACACCTTGTAACACAGGCAAGAACCCTTTCTTTGCTTGATCCATTTTGAACTTCTTCCAAACTTTGTCAAGGTATGTGCTTTGTGAAAGTCCAATTAAGCGTCTTGATCTATCTCTATAGATCTTGATGCCCAATATATAAGCAGCTTCACCGAGGTCTTCCATTGAAAAACTCTTATTCAAGTATCCCTTTATGCTATCCAGAAATTCTATATCATTTCCAATCAACAATATGTCATCCACATATAATATTAGAAATGCTACAGAGCTCCCACTCACTTTCTTGTAAATACAGGCTTTTCCAAAAGTCTGTACAAAATCAAATGCTTTGATCACACTATCAAAGCGTTTATTCCAACTCCGAGAGGCTTGCACCAGTCCATAAATGGATCGCTGGAGCTTGCACACTTTGTTAGCTCCCTTTGGATCGACAAAACCTTCTGGTTGCATCATATACAACTCTTCTTCCAGAAATCCATTCAGGAATGCAGTTTTGACATCCATTTGCCAAATTTCATAATCATAAAATGCGGCAATTGCTAACATGATTCGTACAAACTTAAGCATCGCTACGGGTGAGAAAGTCTCATCGTAGTCAATCCCTTGAACTTGTCGAAAACCTTTCACAACAAGTCGAGCATTATAGATAGTAACATTACCGTCAGCGTCAGTCTTCTTCTTGAAGATCCATTTATTCTCAATGGCTTGCCGATCATCGGGCAAGTCAACCAAAGTTCATACTTTGTTCTCATACATGGATCCCATCTCAGATTTCATGGCTTCAAGCCATTTTGTGGAATCTGGGCTCACCATCGCTTCTTCATAGTTCGTAGGTTCGTCATGGTCTAGTAATATAACCTCCAGAACAGGATTACCATACCACTCTGGTGCGGATCTTACTTTGGTTTACCTACGAGGTTCAGTAACAATTTGATCTGAAGTTTCACGATCATCATCATTAACTTCCTCACTAATTGGTGTAGGTGTCACAGGAACCGGTTTCCATGAGGAACTACTTTCCAATAAGGGAGCAGGTACAGTTACCTCATCAAGTTCTACTTTCCTCCCACTCACTTCTTTCGAGAGAAACTCCTTCTCTAGAAAGGATCCATTCTTAGCAACGAATGTCTTGCCTTCGGATCTGTAATAGAAGGTGTACCCAACAGTCTCCTTTGGGTATCCTATGAAGACACATTTCTCCGATTTGGGTTCGAGCTTATCAGGTTGAAGCTTTTTCACATAAGCATCGCAGCCCCAAACTTTAAGAAACGACAACTTTGGTTTCTTGCCAAACCACAGTTCAAAAGGCGTCGTCTCAACGGATTTCGATGGTGCCCTATTTAACGTGAATGCAACCGTCTCTAAAGCATAACCCCAAAACGATAGCGGTAAATCAGTAGGAGACATCATAGATCGCACCATATCTAGTAAAGTACGATTACGACGTTCAGACACACCATTACGTTGTGGTGTTCCGGGTGGCGTGAGTTGCGAAACTATTCCGCATTGTTTCAAATGTAGACCAAACTCGTAACTCAAATATTCTCCTCCACGATCAGATCATAGAAACTTTATTTTCTTGTTACGATGATTTTCTACTTCACTCTGAAATTCTTTGAACTTTTCAAATGTTTCAGACTTATGTTTCATTAAGTAGATATACCCATATCTGCTCAAATCATCTGTGAAGGTGAGAAAATAACGATATCCGCCACGAGCCTCAATATTCATCGGACCACATACATCTGTATGTATGATTTCCAACAAATCTGTTGCTCTCTCCATAGTTTCAGAGAACGGCGTTTTAGTCATCTCGCCCATGAGGCACGGTTCGCAAGTACCAAGTGATTCATAATCTAGTGGTTCCAAAAGTCCATCAGTATGGAGTTTCTTCATGCACTTTACACCGATATGACCTAAACGGCAGTGCCACAAATAAGTTGCACTATCATTATCAACTCTACATCTTTTGGCTTCAACATTCTGAATATGTGTATCACTACTATCGAGATTCATCAAAAATAGACCACTCTTCAAGGGTGCATGACCATAAAAGATATTACTCATATAAATAGAACAACCATTATTCTCTGATTTAAATGAATAACCGTCTCGCATCAAACAAGATCTAGATATAATGTTCATGCTCAACGCTGGCACCAAATAACAATTATTTAGGTCTAATACTAATCCCGAAGGTAGATGTAGAGGTAGTGTGCCGACGGCGATCACATCGACTTTGGAACCGTTTCCCACGCGCATCGTCACCTCGTCCTTGGCGGTGTTAAGCAATCCGTAGTCCCTGCTTTGAGTTGCAAATATTAGCAATGAACCAGTATCAAATACCAGTGCTCTGCGAGCTCTAGTAAGGTACACATCAATAACATGTATATCACATATACCTTTGTTCACCTTGCCATCCTTCTTATCCGCCAAATACTTGGGGCAGTTCCACTTCCAAAGGACGACCGCTTGCGGAGAAGCACTCTCGGTCTCGGCTTAGGTCCAGACTTGGGTTTCTTCTCTTGAGCAGCAACTTGCTTGCTGTTCTTCTTGAAGTTCCCCTTCTTCTTCCCTTTGCCCTTTTTCTTGAAACTGTTGGTCTTATTGACCATCAACACTTGATGCTCCTTCTTGATTTCTACCTCCGCAGCCTTTAGCATTGTGAAGAGCTCGGGAATTCTCTTATCCATCCCTTGCATGTTATAGTTCAGCGCGAAGCTCTTGTACCTTGGTGGCAGTGATTGAAGAATTCGGTCAATGACACTATCATCCGGAAGATTAACTCCCAATTGAATCAAGCGATTGTTATACCCAGACATTTTGAGTATATGCTCACTGACAGAACTATTCTCCTCTATCTTGCAGTTGTAGAACTTATTGGAGACTTCATATCTCTCAATCCGGGCATTTGCTTGAAATATTAACTTCAACTCCTGGAACATTTCATATGCTCCATGATGTTCAAAATGTCATTGAAGTACCAATTCTAAGCCATAAAGCATGCCACACTGAACTATCGAGTAGTCATCAGCTCTGCTCTGCCAGACATTCATAACATCTGGTGTTGCTCCTGCGGCAGGTTTGGCACCTAGCGGTGCTTCCAGACGTAATTCTTCTGTGTAGCAATGAGGATAATCCTCAAGTTACGGACCCAGTCCGTGTAATTGCTACCATCATCTTTCAACTTTGCTTTCTCAAGGAACGCATTAAAATTCAACAGAACAACAACACGGGCCATCTATCTACAATCAACATAGACAAGCAAGATACTATCGGGTACTAAGTTCATGATAAATTTAAGTTCAATTAATCATATTACTTAAGAACACCCACTTAGATAGACATCCCTCTAATCCTCTAAGTGATCACGTGATCCAAATCAACTAAACCATAACCGATCATCATGTGAAATGGAGTAGCTTTCAATGGTGAACATCACTATGTTGATCATATCTACTATATGATTCACGCTCGACCTTTCGGTCTCAGTGTTCCGAGGGCATATCTGCATATGCTAGGCTCGTCAAGTTTAACCTGAGTATTCTGCGTGTGCAAAACTGGCTTGCACCCGTTGTAGATGAACGTAGAGCTTATCACACCCGATCATCACGTGGTGTGCAGGCACGACGAACTTTGGCAACGGTGCATACTCGGGAGAACACTTTTATCTTGAAATTTAGTGAGAGATCATCTTATAATGCTACCGTCAACCAAAGCAAGATAAGATGCATAAAATATAAACATCACATGCAATCAATATAAGTGATATGATATGGCCATCATCATCTTGTGCTTGTGATCTCCATCTCCCAAGCACCGTCATGATCACCATCGTCACTGGCGCGACACCTTGATCTACATCGTAGCATCATTGTCGTCTCGCCAATCTTATGCTTCTACGACTATCTCTACCGCTTAGTGATAAAGTAAAGCATTACAGGGCGATTGCATTACATACAATAAAGCGACAACCATATGGCTCCTGCCAGTTGCCAATAACTCGGTTACAAAACATGATCATCTCATATAACAACTTATATCTCATCACATCTTGACCATATCACATCACAACATGCCCTGCAAAAACAAGTTAGACGTCCTCTACTTTGTTGTTGCAAGTTTTACGTGGCTGCTACGGGCTGAGCAAGAACCGTTCTTACCTACGCATCAAAACCACAATGATAGTTCGTCAAGTTAGTGTTGTTTTAACCTTCTCAAGGACGGGCGTAGCCACACTCAGTTCAACTAAAGTTGGAGAAACCGACACCCGCCAGCCACTGTGTGCAAAGCACGCCAAGTAGAACCAGTCTCGCGTAGAATACGCGTAATGTCGGTCCGGGCCGCTTCATCCAACAATACCGCCCGAACCAAAGTATGACATGCTGGAAAGCAGTATGACTTGTATTGCCCACAACTCACTTGTGTTCTACTCGTGCATATAACATCTACGTATAAAACCAGGCTCGGATGCCACTGTTGGGGAACGTAGTAATTTCAAAAAAATTCCTACGCACACGCAAGATCATGGTGATGCATAGCAACGAGAGGGGAGAGTGTTGTCCACGTACCCTCGTAGACCGAAAGCGGAAGCATTAGCAGAACGCGGTTGATGTAGTCGTACGTCTTCACGATACGACCGATCAAGTACCGAAGCACGGCACCTTCGAGTTCTGCACACGTTCAGCCCGACGATGTCCCTCGAACCCCGATCCAGCCGAGTGTTGAGGGAGAGTTTCGTCAGCACGACGGCGTGGTGACGATGATGATGTTCTACCGATGCAGGGCTTCACCTAAGCACCGCTACAGTATTATCGAGGTGGACTATGGTGGAGGGGGGCACCGCACACAGCTAAAAGATCAAATGATCAATTGTTGTCTCTAGGGTGCCCCCCGCCCCCGTATATAAAGGAGCAAGGGGGAGGTGCGGCCGGCCAAGAGGAGGCACACAAGGAGGAGTCCTACTCCCACCGGGAGTAGGACTCCCTCCCTTCCTTGTTGGAATAGGAGAAGGGGGGAAGAAGTGGAGGAGAAGAAGGAAAGGGGGGCGCCGCCCCCCTCTCCTTGTCCTATTCGGACAAGGGGGAGGGGCGCGCAGCCCTGCCCTGGCCGCCTCTCCTCTTCTCCACTAAGGCCCACTATGGCCCATTAATCCCCCGGGGGGTTCCGGTAACCCCTCGGTACTCCGGTAAAATCCCGATTTCACCCGGAACATTTCCGATATCCAAATATAGGCTTACAATATATCAATCTTCATGTCTCGACCATTTCGAGACTCCTCGTCATGTCCGTGATCACATCCGAGACTCCGAACAACCTTTGGTACATCAAAACTCATAATATAACCGTCATCGAAACTTTAAGCGTGCGGACCCTACAGGTTCGAGAACTATGTAGACATGACCGAGACATGTCTCCGGTCAATAACCAATAGAGGAACCTAGATGCTCATATTGGCTCCCACATATTCCACAAAGATCTTTATCGGTCAGACCGCATAACAACATACGTTGTTCCCTTTGTCATCGGTATGTTACTTGCCCGAGATTCGATTGCCGATATCCCAATACCTAGTTCAATCTCATTACCGGTAATACATCATCCTGCAACTAACTCATTAGTTACAATGCTTGCAAGGCTTAAGTGATGTGCATTACCGAGTGGGCCTAGAGATACCTCTCCGACAATTGGAGTGACAAATCCTAATCTCGAAATACGCCAACCCAACAAGTACCTTCGGAGACACCTGTAAAGCACCTTTATAATCACCCAGTTATGTTGTGACGTTTGGTAGCACACAAAGTGTTCCTCCGGTAAACGGGAGTTGCATAATCTCATAGTCATAGGAACATGTATAAGTCATGAAGAAAGCAATAGCAACATACTAAACGATCGAGTGCTAAGCTAACGGAATGGGTCAAGTCAATCACATCATTATCCTAATGATGTGATCCCGTTAATCAAATGACAACCCACGTCTATGGCTAGGAAACATGACCATATTTTATCAACGAGCTAGTCAAGTAGAGCCATACTAGTGACACTATGTTTGTCTATGTATTCACACAAGTATTATGTTTCCGGTTAATACAATTATAGCAAGAACAATAAACATTTATCATGATATAAGGAAATAAATAATAACTTTATTATTGCCTCTAGGGCATATTTCCTTCAGCCACACGTGGTGGGACCCATGGTGAATCCCCTGATAAAGGTCTTCGTATCACCCGAAGAGAAGGCCACATGGTCCGATGTATGTTGATGCTCGAACCCTTATCGAGGAGGCTGAGGATATTTTGAAGATCTTGAAGCCAAACTTGAACCAATAAGGGAGGAATTTGCCTGCCAAGCCGAAGATGTCAAGTCAAAGATGTCGAGCCGAATGCAAAGGTCCGAATATGGAACTACCGTCCTCATATTTGAAGACCAGTTCAAGGGCTACTGACGGTGTTCTGGACTAAGGGGTACTAACATGTATGACCCACAGTCCACGGGCCGAGCTTACGGCCAACCGATCGATACAAGGAAGGACTCCGGAAGCTATGAACCTCGGCATAATCAAGATGGACACCTCCGAAGACTTGGCGTGTACTCCAAGGATGGCTCATTAGCCGTCATGTTGGCAGCTGACCATATGTGTAACCTAGGTACCCCCGATGCATATATAAGGCATGGGGTTTAGTCTTTAGAGGCATGATTACCAACCTTAGGGTTTAGAACTCAATCATACTATCTCAAGGTAGATCATCTTGTACTCTGTACTCCATCACATCAATACAATCAAGGCAGGACGTGGGGTTTTACATCTTCGAGAGGACTCGAACCTGGGTAAACATCGTCTCCCTTCGACCATGTTACCATTGTTCCTAGACCAACAACTAGGGACCCCCTACCCGAGATCCGCCGGTTTAGCACTGACACTTGTGTGATTGGGATCAATCTGATGTAATCTTGTGGTGTGTTTGTTGGTACATGATGAATTGCGAGTTTATGATCAGATTGTTCATTGAATATATTTGAATCTTTTGAAGTTTCTTTGCTGTATAATTAAGTAGCTATGTATGCTTTTCGATCTATTTGTCTTCTCTAGCCAAGATTGATTGGTATATCTTCAAAGGGAGTGGTGCATAGTAGTGGATTCAATCTTGTGGCGATTTCTGTATCCTAGACTCCCAGTGACAGAGTGGGGACAAGACACACATTTATATTGTTGCCACTAAGGGTAAAACGACGGGGTTTGATTATGTTGTTTCCTTGGATTGGTCCGTTTGTTCGTCCAATCATCAGACAAAGCAAGATCTTCAAGTTGGTTGTTGTTGTGAGTCCTTACCCTCTTCGTGCTCGACTGACTCTCGATCTCCATTGGATCGTCAACCTCTTCTACTTCGGTCATCTGCTCAATTTCTTCTACTTCGGCTACATCCTCTTCGGCCACCTCTTGGGTTACTTGATGATCGAACACTGAATTGTTGGGGAACATAGTAATTTAAAATTTTCCTACGGTCACGCAAGATCTATCTAGGAGTAGCATAGAAACGAGAGGGGAGAGTGTGTCCACGTACCCTCGTAGACCGAAAGCGGAAGCGTTAGGTTAACGCGGTTGATGTAGTCGAATGTCTTCACGATTCAACCGATCCAAGTACCGAACGTACGGCACCTCCGAGTTCTGCACACGTTCAGCTCGATGACGTCCCTCGAACTCTTGATCCAGTAGAGCGTCGAGGAAGTAGATGAGTTCCGTCCGCACAACGGTGTGGCAATGGTGATGATGAAGTTATCCGCGCAGGGATTCACCTAAGCATTGCGAGAATATGACCGGAGGCGTAAACTGTGGAGGGGGGTACCGCACACGGCTAGGAAACAATGTTGTGTGTTCTAGCGACCCCCCCCCCCACATATATATAGGTGGCAGGGGGAGGGAGCAGCAGGAGGCGCGCCCCAAGTAGGAGGAATCCTACTTGGGGCCTAATCCTATTCGGCCTCCCCCCTTTCCATTTTTTTCCGGGGGGAGAAGGAAAGAGGAGGGGGAGAGAAGGAAAGGGGAGGTCGAATTGCCCCCTTCCTTTCTCTCCTCTCCCTTTCCTATCTCCCCCCTATTCGGCCATGTATGGGGCGCACCAGCACACTAGGGGCTGGTCTGTCCCGCCCTAGGCCCAATAAGGCCCATATCTTGGCCGAGGATGCCCGGAACCCCTTTTCGGTGACCCGATACGTACCCGGTACCACTGAAACACTTCCGATGTCCAAACACTATCGTCCTATGTATGAATCTTTACCTATGAACCATTTAGAGACTCCTCGTCATGTCTATGATCTCATCCAGGATTCCGAACAACATTCAATCATCAATCACATAACTCATACAATATAAAATTGTCATCGAACATTAAGCGTGCGGACCCTACGGGTTCGAGAACTATGTAGACATGACTGAGACACCTCTCCGGTCAATAACCAATAGTGGAACCTAGATTCCCATATTGGCTCCCACGTATTCTACGAAGTTCTTTATCGATCAAACCGCATAACGACATACATTGTTCCCTTTGTCATCGGTATGTTACTTGCCCGAGATTCGATCGTCGGTATCATCATACCTAGTTCAATCTCGTTACTGGAAAGTCTCTTTACTCGTTTCGTAATGCATCATCCCACAACTAACTCATTAGTCACATTGCTTGCAAGGCTTATAGTGATGTGCATTACCGAGAGGGCCCAGAGTTACCTCTCTGATACACGGAGTGACAAATCCTAATCTCGATCTATGCCAACCCAACAAACACCTTCGGAGACACCTGTAGAGCATCTTTATAATCACCCAGTTATGTTGTGACGTTTGATAGCACACAACGTGTTCCTCCGGTATTCGGGAGTTGCATAATCTCATAGTCAGAGGAACATGTATAAGTCATGAAGAAAGCAATAGCAATAAAACTAAACGATCATAATGCATGCTAAGCTAATGGATGGGTCTTGTCCATCACATCATTCTCTAATGATGTGATCTCGTTCATCAAATGACAACACATGTCTATGGTCAGTAAACTTAACCACCTTTGATTAACGAGCTAGTCTAGTAGAGGCATACTAGGGTCACATTGTTTGTCTATGTATTCACACATGTACTAAGTTTCTGGTTAATACAATTCTAGCATGAATAATAAACATTTATCATGATATAAGGAAATATAAATAACAACTTTATTTTTGACTCTAGGGCATATTTCCTTCAGTCTCCCACTTGCACTAGAGTCGGTAATCTAGTTCACATCGTCATGTGATTTAATACCAATAGTTCACATCTTTATGTGATTAGTTCACATCGCCATGTGACTAATACCCAAAGGGTTTTACTAGTCAATAATCTAGTTCACATCGCTATGTGATTAACACCCAAAGAGTACTAAGGTGTGATCATGTTTTGCTTGTGAGAGAAGCTTAGTCAATGGGTCTGTAACATTCAGAGTCGTATGTATTTTGCAAATTTTCTATGTCTACAATGCTCTGCATGGAGCTACTCTAGCTAATTGCTCCCACTTTCAATATGTATCCAGATTGAGACCCAGAGTCATCCGAATCGGTGTAAAATCTTGCATCGACGCAACTCTTTACGACGAACTATTTATCACCTCCATAACCGAGAAATATCTCCTTAGTCTTCTAAGGATAATTTTGACCGCTGTCCAGTGATCCACTCCTGGATCAATATCGTACCCCCTTGCCAAATTCATGGCAAGGTATACAATAGGTTTGGTACACAACATAGCATACTTTATAGAACCTATGACTGAGGCATTGGGAATGACTTCTCATTCTCTTTCTATTTTCTGCCGTGGTCGGGTTTTGAGTCTTTACTCAACTTCACACCTTACAACTCAGGAAAAAACTCCTTCTTTGACTGATCCGTTTTGAACTCTGTCGGTGTGGAACGACACCTACGGGATCACAAGAATCCCTACTACGGTTTCCGGGGCACAGGGTTGGGAGGAGAGCAGGGTAGTAGATAGCACAAGGATCGTTTACCCAGGTTCGGGCCGCGAGGATGCGTAAAACCCTAGTCCTGCTTTGGTGGGTGTATTTCTGAGAGTTCTTGAGCTCTCGAACTAGCTATGGTCAGTGCACAGTTCGAAAGAGCCGAATCCCTCTCTTGGTCGCCTCGGGCATCCTTTTATAGGAAAAAGGGGTTGCCACAGTGGCACACAGGAGGTGGAAAGGTCTACAGTGGCATGAGGTTATCCCTCGTATTATAGGACAAGGTGCATTTAATGCATTGCTTAGGTGTCCTCTTGCTTTATCGGGGGTGGAAGCTTGGTTGGCGCGGGCCTGACGGTGGTCCCGTTGGCGTCCTTAGCGAGGGCCTTGCCGGGTGGCCCGGCAAGGGTCTTGCCGTGTGGCCTGGCAAGGGTCTTGTCGTGGCGCGCTGTTGTCCCCGCAAAGGTCTTGCCTGGGGTCTGGTAGCCTTCCTCGGCAAGGATCTTTCCGAGGATCGTCGTCTTGTAATCCTCATCTGATCTTGAATATGACTTCACAAAGATCTGCATGCCACCACGGAGGTGCCTCCTGAGCCCTGGCCCCACGTGGATGATGGTGTTGGGGATCGTGGGCTCAAGGGTAGCTCGCTCTGTTGGTGTGGGGCGAGCTGTCCCGGCAAGGGTCTTGCCGGGGCCACTGAGGCCGCCCGGCAAGGGTCTTGCTGGGGGAACTTGCTTCGTCCATCTACTCTTTGTGGTCTTGGCCTTGGCGTTGCTTTGATTGTCTTGGGCTTCGATCTTACCTTGGCTCACCTCCCTCGTTCTACTTGGTGTGGCCGTGGGCACGGCTCTGACTGCCCGTGCACAGGAAAAGGGATACAAAAATGTGCCCCTATTTTTGTACACCGACAGGAGCCCCCGGGCCTGGGCCACACATAAGCGCGACACGTTGTTGGGTCAGGCCCAAAACGGTGCGCGGGCAGGTGGGGCGGTTTTTACCGTGGTAAGGCTCTTCGCGCGCTCCGCTTCCCACGACCCGCGCGCGCGACATGGTGTGGAGGGGCGTGCATGACGTGGGCGGCATGCGTGGGGCGGTTTCCACACGCATGTGTCATATCATAGTAAAGAGGTGGCTCGCGCCCTCCCTGTAAAAAGAGGGAGGCGCGGCTCATTTACTGAGCGGGGCCGGGGTGCGGTCTTCAAGGTGTCCACTCCCCATGATCACGGGGTGAGGAGAGGTCGCCTCACCCGTCCCCTCAGTTCTGCATGTCTGCCACGTGTCTTTCATGCACTTGGGGTGGCAAACGGCAGAGGCGGGAAACCGGGCCGTCGCTGGTTGGGGTAGCGCGTCGGTCCTGATTCCCTGCGCCTCCGGTGTCTGGATTGGCCAAGCGGGGCGGCCGAGCCTCAACCTCGTTCCTTTATAAGGAGGGGGAAGGGGGGATGGCATCCCGCATTCTTCCATCTTCTATCTCCCCCTGCTTCTGTTTCTTCCTCTCACCCGCCATGGAGAAAGGGAATCTTGGTCCCTCAACGGTGGCGGCGAGGGTCGCCGCTTGACAGCGCGTCCCTCCTCCTCCTGAGCCCGTGGTGGTGGAACCGACCGCGAGGGGAAGGGGGAGGGGGCGAGGCCGTGGGCGAGGCCAGGGCAGAGGCCGTAGCGCTCGGGGAAGAGGAGGACGGGGTGGCGCGCCGGCCTCGCCCCCGCCAATGATGCCCTTCCAGATGGAGGGCCACATTGAAGACCAACCTTGCGAGTTCTTCATCAGGCTCCGCCGGCCCCCGCATCATCGTCTTCGTCTCCCTACTCCGCTCGCTCGGGTGATGGAGCGTGCCCCGCCCCAGACCCTCAGGTTGCACATGAGGGGCTGTGGGAACGGGGGCACGCGGGTCAACGTCGACTTCCCGGATCCTCGAGTTATGTATCTCCGCCGTGGATGGAAGACGTTCGCCCGCATCCATAGCCTGACAGCGGGGCTCGTCCTCTACTTCAAATTAATGGAGGATGGCCTGCTTTCCATCAAGGTCTTCGAAGAGTTTGGAACTCGTCTGAAATGCTGCGTGGAGAGCTCCTCTGATGGAGATTCTAACAATGGAAGCTCTTCCTCGAGCGAAAGCGACGAGGGGGACAGCGGGGACGAGTCTGACTAGGCGCCGGACGCCCCGCGCGTAGGCGGGTGCGGCAACAGCAGCATCTGCACCTGGCCGCTCCTCCGGTAGGGTTTTGCCGGGGGCGGAGCCAGCTCCTTGAACTTCTCGGGGCCGTCTCCTTGGGCGGCTGGCATCGGGAGGTTGCGGAAGAGGAAGAGGACGGGCGGCAAGGCCGTCAACTCGGAGTACGCGGGCACCGATGCCTTCATCGCGTACTGCCGGTCCTGCCGCCTCGTCTTCCAGCTCCTTTCCCGGCACCGTCATCACCGGCCCGCCCGTGGGCGGTCACCGAGGTGTTCTCTTGGTGCTTTCTGCTGCTCGTAGCTCGCCTAGGCACCACTTTTGTCCTCTCGCCTCCTTGACCTGCCTCCTGAGGAGAGGGACAAGAAAGGGATTACGGGCACCTTATATCTTTTTTAATCTATAAGCCTGCGGGCCTTGTTGAATTCAAATCTTGTAATCCCCTTTGTTCATGTTTTTCATTTCGCACGAACTGTACCTGTATGGGATGTTTTTAATGAAAAAGGGATGCTTGCCGGGCTTTTCGTTCGTGGGTAAATCCCGCGACAAGGAGTGAATCCTCGTTATTTGTTTAAGATAAGCGCTTTTCGCCCAGCAACAGGCCTTGCCGTTCCCCCACTCCATTCGACCGTTCTCGCGCTCTTGGCGGAGGCAAGGAAGAAGTGGGCTTCAGGCTCCTCGTTCTACCTCCTTGCTGTCGCGGCTACAACCAAATCCGGACCAGGAAATAATCCTTAGGTATAGGGGAAAAGGGAGCACGACGGCCTAGAGATAAAAACGCGGCTTCACATGCCCAGTCCTGTTTCGCAACGCATGACAGGGGATAAAAAGACTTATCTGGATCTGCAGCCCCCGACAGTCTTATCTTGCCGTGGTTGGATCCTTGAATTTGTAGCCCCCGGCAACTCTGGTTTGCCGGGGTCGGGATGCCGGTCCGTTTCCTTTCTTACAAGTAGCTCAGCAGAGGTGCTCATGTGCCCTGCGAACCAAAAAAAGACAGAAAAGGAACAGATAGACGCGCACTCGACCTCTAAGCTAAGGGTTAGTCGCTGCTGAGCACTATCAACCCTAACCGAGGAAGAGACTCAACCTAGCATGCATGCTATGACTTAGGGCGCCGGCGCTTCATTTATTTATGCTCAGGGTCTGCGCCTGGCTCTGTACAAAGGGTCACATGCCTTGCCGGCAAATCTTGTACAAAAGGTGGCTTGCCGGGAGGGCCGGCAAGCCGCGCCTTATGGGTAAAACTTGCGAAGATGCTCGATGTTCCAGGAGTTTCTCACTGGGACAGCATCTTAGGTCTCCAGGCGGACTGCGCCAGGCCTGGTGACTCGTATTACCCGATAAGGGCCTTCCCACTTTGGCGTCAACTTGTTGGAATTCTTGTCCGACTGAACGCGCCGAAGAACAAGGTCGCCTTCCTCAAAGCTTCGGGCATGAACCTTGCGGCTATGGTAGCGGCGCAAGGCTTGCTGGTAGCATGCCGCTCTCACAGCCGCCCGAAGACGATCTTCCTTGAGGAGCGTCACGTCATCTTGGTGCAACGGCTCTTGCTCAAGCTCATCATAAGCGAGCACTCGAGGTGACCCGTATATGAGTTCCGTGGGGAGAACTGCTTCTGCCCCGTATACCAAGGCAAAAGGTGTCTGGCCGGTGGCTCGATTTGGCGTCGTCCTGATCGACCAAAGAACCGCCGGCAACTCATCAATCCAGCGCCTTCCACTCTTGTGCAGCTTGTCAAAGGTTTTCGTTCTCAGGCCTCGCAACACTTCAGCATTTGCCCTCTCCGCTTGGCCGTTGCTCCGTGGATGTGCCACGGAAGCAAAACAGACCTTGCTGCCGAGGTCTTGGATGTATTGCATGAAGGTGTGGCTTGTGAACTGTGTGCCGTTGTCGGTGATGACTCTGTTTGGCACACCAAAACGGCAGACCAGTCCTTTGAAGAACTTGACGGCTGACTGAGCACTCACCTTCCTCACTGCTTGTCACGCCCAATATGCGACCCTATCCAAAAGGAACTCGACGGTCACACCAAGGATAGACCCGCATATTGAAACGCTTTTGCAAGGTGGATATCATTGAAGGAAATATGCCCTAGAGGCAATAATAAAGTTATTATTTATTTCCTTATATCATGATAAATGTTTATTATTCATGCTAGAATTGTATTAACCGGAAACATAATACATGTGTGAATACATAGACAAACAGATAGTCACTAGTATGCCTCTCTTGGACTAGCTCATTAATCAAAGATGGTTATGTTTCCTAACCATAGACATGTGTTGTCATTTGATTAATGGGATCACCTCATTAGGAGAATGATGTGATTGACATGACCCATTCCGTTAGCTTAGCACTTGATCGTTTAGTATGTTGCTAATGCTTTCTTCATGACTCATACATGTTCCTGTAACTATGAGATTATGCAACTCCGTTTACGGAGGAACACTTTGGTACTACCAAGCGTCACAACGTAAGCGGGTGATTATAAAGGAGTACTACAGGTGTCTCCAAAGGTACTTGTTGGGTTGGCGTATTTCGAGATTAGGTTTTGTCACTCCGATTGTCGGAGAGGTATCTCTAGGCTTTCTCGGTGATACACATCACTTAAGCCTTGCAAGCATTACAACTAATGAGTTAGTTGTGAGATGATGTATTACGGAACGAGTAAAGAGACTTACCGGTAACGAGATTGAACTAGGTATTGGATACCGACGATCGAATCTCGGGTAAGTAACATACCGATGACAAAGGGAACAACGTATGTCGTTATGCGGTTTGACCGATAAAGATCTTCGTAGAATATGTAGGAACCAATATGGGCATCCAGGTTCCGCTATTGGTTATTGACCGAGAATAGTTCTAGTTCATGTCTACATAGTTCTCGAACCCGTAGGGTCCGCACGCTTAAGGTTTCGATGACAGTTATATTATGAGTTTATGAGTTTTGATGTACCGAAGGAGTTGAGTCCGGATGAGATCGGGGACATGACGAGGAGTCTCGAAATGGTCGAGGCGTAAAGATCGATATATTGGACGACTATATTCGGAGTTCGGAAAGGTTCGAATGATTCGGTATTTTTCGATCTGGGAGAGTTACGGGAATTCGCCGGGAGAAGTATTGGGCCTTATTGGGCCTGCGGAAAAGAGAGGGCTGCCTAGGGCAGGCGCGCGCCCATGGCCTAGTCCGGGTGGACTAGGGGAGGCCGCACCCTTCCCTCTTCCCCTTCCCCAAGTCCTAGTCCAACTAGGAGAAGAGGGGAGTCCTACTCCCGGTGGGAGTAGGACTCCTCCATGGCGCCCCCTCCTAGGGCCGGCCTCCTCCTCCCTCCCTCCTTTATATCTGAGGGCAGGGGGCACCCCATGACACACAAGTTGATCTGGATCGTTCCTTAGCCGTGTGCGGTGCCCCTCCACCATATTCCGCTTTCGGTCTCACGAGTGCGTGGGCGGACACTCTCTCCTCTCGTTGCTATGCCATCACCATGGTCTTGCGTGATCGTAGGAAATTTTTGAAATTACTCGTTCCCCAACAGTGGTATCGAGCCAGGTTTTATGCGTTGATGTCATGTGCACGAGTAGAACACAAGTGAGTTGTGGACGATACAAGTCATACTGCCTACCAAGCATGTCATACTTTGGTTCAGCGGTATTGTGAGATGAAGCGGCCGGACCGACATTACGCGACGCTTACGCGAGACTGGTTTCACCGCTCCGAGCACTCATTGCTTAAAGGTGACCGGCGGGTGTCTGTCTCTCTCACTTTAGTTGAATCGAGTGTGGCTCGCCCGGTCCTTGAGAAGGTTAAAGCGGAGTCTATTTGTGAAATATCGTTGTGGTTATGATGCGAGGTAAGAACGGTTCTTGCTCAGCCCGTAGCACCAACGTAAAACTTGCAACAACAAAGTAGAGGACGTCTAACTTGTTTTTGCAGGGCATGTTGTGATGTGATATGGTCAAGGCGTGATGCTATATTTTATTGTATGAGATGATCATGTTTTGTAACGAGTTATCGGCAATCGGCGAGGAGCCATATGGTTGTCGCTTTATTGTATGAAATGCAAGCGCCATGTAATTGCTTTACTTTATCACTAAGCGGTAGCGATAGTCGTAGAAGCAATAATTGGCAAGGCGACAACGATGCTACGATGGAGATCAAGGTGTCGCTACGGTGGCGATGGTGATCATGGCGGTGCTTGGCGATGGAATCACAAGCACAAGATGATGATGACCATATCATATCACTTATATTGATTGCATGTGATGTTTATCCTTTATGCATCTTATCTTGCTTTGATTGGCGGTAGCATTATAAGATGATCTCTCACTAAAATTATCAAGAAGTGTTCTCCCGAGTATGCACCGTTGCGAAAGTTCTTCGTCTTTGAGACACCACGTGATGATCGGGTGTGATAGGCTCTACGTTCAAATACAACGGGTGCAAAACAGTTGCGCACGCGGAATACTCAGGTTAAACTTGACGAGCCTAGCATATAACAGATATGGCCTCGGAACACGGAGACCGAAAGGTCGAACGTGAATCATATAGTAGATATGATCAACATAGTGATGTTCACCATTGAAACTACTCCATCTCACGTGATGATCGGACATGGTTTAGTTGATTTGGATCACGTGATCACTTAGATGACTAGAGAGATGTCTGTCTAAGTGGGAGTTCTTAAATAATATGATTAATTGAACTTAAATTTATCATGAACTTAGTCCTGGTAGTATTTTGCAAATTATGTTGTAGATCAATAGCTCGCGTTGTTGCTTCCCTATGCTTTTATATGTTTGTTCCTAGAGAAAAATTATGTTGAAAGATGTTAGTAGCAATGATGCGGATTGGATCCGTGATCTGAGGTTTATCCTCATTGCTGCTGAGAAGAATTATGTCCTTAATGCACGCTAGGTGACAGACCTATTGCAGGAGCAGATGCACGGCGTTATGAGCGTTTGGCTAGCTCAATATGAGCGAATCTGAGGCGTTATGAGCGTTTGGCTAGCTCAATATGATGACTACTTGATAGTTTAGTGCACCATGCTTAACGGCTTAGAATCGGGACTTCAAAGGCGTTTTGAGCGTCATGGACCATATGGGATGTTCCAGGAATTGAAGTTAATATTTCAAGCAAATACCCGAGTTGAGAGATATGAAGTCTCCAACAAGTTCTATAGCTAAAAGATGGAGGAGAATCGCTCAACTAGTGAGCATGTGCTCAGATTATGCAGGTACTTCAATCGCTTGAATCAAGTGGGAGTTAATCTTCCAGATAAGATAGTGATTGACAGAATTCTCTAGTCACCATCACCAAGTTAGTAGAACTTCGTGATGAACTATAATATGCAAGGGATGACAAAAGTAATTCCCAAGCTCTTCGTGATGCTGAAATCGACGAAGGTAGAAATCAAGAAAAAAGAGCATCAAGTGTTGATGATTGACAAGACCACTAGTTTCAAGAGAAGGTCAAAGGGAAAGAAAGGGAACTTCAAGTAGAAAGACAAGTAAGTTGTCACTCCTGCAAAGAAGCCCAAAGCTGGACCAAAGCCTGAAACTAAGTGCTTACTTTGCAAAGGAAATGGTCCCGAAGCGGAAATGCCCGAATATTTGGTGGATAATAAGGATGGCAAAGTGAACAAAAGTATATTTGATATACAGGTTATTGATGTGTGCTTTACTAGTGTTTATAGTAGCCCCGAGTATTTGATACTGTTAGGTTGCTAAGATTAGTAACTCGAAACAGGAGTTGCAGAATGAGCAGAAACTAGTTGAAGGGAAGTGACGATGAGTGTTGGAAGTAGTTCCAAGATTGATATGATCATCATCGCACACTCCCTATACTTCGGGATTAGTGTTAAACCTAAATAAATGTTATTTGGTGTTTGCGTTGAGCATGAATATGATTTGATCATATTTATTGCAAAATGGTTATTCATTTAAAATCAAAGAATAATTGTTGTTACATTTAAATGAATAAAACCTTCGATGGTTATGCACCCAATGAAAATAGTTTGTTGGATCTCGATCGTAGTGATACACATATTCATAATATTGATGCCAAAAGATGCAAAGTTAATAATGATAGTGCAACTTATTTGTGGCACTGCCGTTTAGGTCATATTGGTGTAAAAGCATGAAGAAACTCCATCTTGATGGACTTTGGAATCACTTGATTATGAATCACTTGATGCTTGCGAACCATGCCTTATGGGCAAGATGACTAAAGACTCTGTTCTCGGAACAATGGAGCGAGCAAATGACTTATTGGAAATAATACATCTTGATGTATGCGGTCCGATGAGTGTTAAAGCTCACGGCAAGTATCGTTATTTTCGACCTTCACAAGATGATTTGAGCAGATATGAGTATATCTACTTAATGAAGCACAAGTCTGAAACATTTGAAAAGTTCAAATAATTTCAGAGTGAAGTGGAGAATCATCGTAATAAGAAAATAAAGTTTCTACGATCTGATCGTGGAGGAGAATATTTGAGTTCTGAGTTTGGCCTTCATATAAAACAATGTGGAATAGTTTCACAGCTCACGCCACATGGAACACCATAACGTAATGGTGTGTCGAGCGTCATAACCGTACTTTATTTTGATATGGTGCGATCAATGATGTCTCTTACCGATTTACCAATATCGTTTTGGGGTTATGCATTAGAGACAGCTGCATTCACGTTTAAAAGGGCACCATCTAAATCCGTCGGCGACACCGTATGAACTATGGTTTAAGCAGTAAACCTAAGCTGTCGTTTCTTAAAGTTTGGAGTTGTGATGCTTATGTGAAAAGGTTTCACTGATAAGCTCGAACCCAAATCGAGAAGCGTCTTCATAGAATACCCAAAGGCAACTATTGGGTACACCTTCTATCACAGATCCGAAGGCAAGTTTTTCGTTGCTAAGATGGATCCTTTCTAGAGAAGAAGTTTCTCTCGAAAGAAGTGAGTGGGAGGAAAGTAGAACTTGATAAGGTAATTGTACCTTCTCCTTATTGGAAAGTAGTTCATCACGAAATCAGTTCAAAGTGATTCCTACACCAATTAGTGAGGAAGTTAATGATGATGATCATGAAACTTCAGATCAAGTTGCTACCAAACCTCGTAGGTCTTCCAGAATAAGATCCGCACTGAGTGGTGCGGTAATCGTGTTTTGGAAATCATGTTACTAGACCATGATGAACCTACAAACTATGAGGAAGCGATGATGAGCCCAGATTCATGAAATGGCTTGAGGCCATGAAATCTGAGATGGGATCCATGTATGAGAACAAAGTATGGACTTTGATGGAGTTGCCGATGATCGGCAAGCCATGTTATATAAATGGATCTTCAAGAGGAAGGCGGATGCTGATAGTAATGTTACTATCTACAAAGCTCGACTTGTCGCAAAAAGGTTTTCGACAAGTTCAAGGTGTTGACTACAATGAGATTTTCTCAAGCTGTAGCGATTCTTAAAGTCTGTCCGAATCATGTTAGCAATTGCCACATTTTATGAAATCGGCAAATGGATATCAAAACTACATTCTTTAATGGATTTATTAAAGAAGAGTTGTATATGATGCAACCAGAAGTTTTTGTCAATCCTAAAGGAGCTAACAAAATGTGCAAGCTCCAATGATCCATCTATGGACTGGTGCAAGCATCTCGGAGTTGGAATACGCTTTGATAAGTTGATCAAAGCATATAGTTTTATCTGAGACTTACGGTGAAGCTTTGTATTTACAAGAAAGTGAGTGGGAGCACTACAGACCTTTACGATAAGTATATGTGAATGACATATTGTTGATCGGAAATAATGTAAAATTATTCGCAAAGCATAAAGGAGTGTTTGAAAGGAGTTTTAAAGAAAGACCTCGGTGAAGCTGCTTACATATTGAGCATCAAGATCTATAGAGATAGATCAAGGCGCTTGATAAGTTTTTCAATGAATACATACATTGACAAGATTTTGAAGTAGTTCAAAATGGAGCAGTCAAAGAAAGAGTTCTTGCACGTGTTACAAGGTGTGAGATTGAGTAAGACTCAAAACCCGACCACGGCAGAAGATAGAAAGAGAATGAAAGTCATTCCTATGCATCAGCCATAGGTTCTATAAAGTATGTCATGTTGTGTACAGATCTATTGCATACCCTACCACTAAGATTGGCAAGGGAGTGCAATAGAGATCTAGGAGTAGATCAATGGACAGCGGTCAAAATTATCCTTAGTAGAATAAGGATATATTTCTCGATTATGGAAGTGAAAAAAGGTTCGTATTAAAAGGTTACGTCGATGCAAGTTTTAACACTAATCTAGATGACTCTGAGTCTCAATCTGGATACATATAGAAAGTGGGAGCAATTAGCTAGAGTAGCTCCGTGCAGAGCATTGTAGACATAGAAATTTGCAAAATACTTACGGCTCACGAATGTGATGAGACCCGTTGACTAAAATTATCTCACAAGCAAAACATGATCACACCTTAGTACTCTTTGGGTGTTAATCACATAGCGATGTGAACTAGATTCTGACTCTAGTAAACCCTTTGGGTGTTGGTCACATGTCGATGTGAACTATGGGTGTTAACCACATATAGATGTGAACTATTGATGTTAAATCACATGGCGATGTGAACTAGATTATTGACTCTAGTGCAAGTGGGAGACTGAAGGAAATATGCCCTAGAGGCAATAATAAAGTTATTATTTATTTCCTTATATCATGATAAATGTTTATTATTCATGCTAGAATTGTATTAACGGAAACATAATACATGTGTGAATACATAGACAAGCAGATAGTCACTAGTATGCCTCTACTTGACTAGCTCATTAATCAAAGATGGTTATGTTTCCTAACCATAGACATGTGTTGTCATTTGATTAATGGGATCACATCATTAGGAGAATGATGTGATTGACATGACCCATTCCGTTAGCTTAGCACTTGATCGTTTAGTATGTTGCTAATGCTTTCTTCATGACTCATACATGTTCCTGTAACTATGAGATTATGCAACTCCGTTTACGGAGGAACACTTTGGGTACTACCAAGCGTCACTGGCGTAATCGGGTGATTATAAAGGAGTACTACAGGTGTCTCCAAAGGTACTTGTTGGGTTGGCGTATTTGAGATTAGGTTTTGTCACTCCGATTGTCGGAGAGGTATCTCTAGGCTTTCTCGGTGATACACATCACTTAAGCCTTGCAAGCATTACAACTAATGAGTTAGTTGTGAGATGATGTATTCGGAGCGAGTAAAGAGACTTACCGTAACGAGATTGAACTAGGTATTGGATACCGACGATCGAATCTCGGGTAAGTAACATACCGATGACAAAGGGAACAACGATGTTGTTATGCGGTTTGACCGATAAAGATCTTCGTAGAATATGTAGGAACCAATATGGGCATCCAGGTTCCGCTATTGGTTATTGACCGAGAATAGTTCTAGTTCATGTCTACATAGTTCTCGAACCCGTAGGGTCCATGCACGCAAGGTTTCGATGCGGTTATATTATGAGTTTATGAGTTTTGATGTACCGAAGGAGTTCGGAGTCCCGGATGAGATCGGGGACATGACGAGGAGTCTCGAAATGGTCGAGACGTAAAGATCGATATATTGGACGACTATATTCGGAGTTGGAAAGGTTCGAATGATTGGGTATTTTTTGAGTCTGGGAGAGTTACGGGAATTCGCCGGGAGAAGTATTGGGCCTTATTGGGCCTGCGGAAAAGAGAGGGGCTGCCTAGGGCAGGCCGCGCGCCCCCCCATGGCCTAGTCCGAATTGGACTAGGGGGAGGGGCCGCACCCCTTCCCTCTTCCCCCTTCCCCAAGTCCTAGTCCAACTAGGAGAAGAGGGGGGGAGTCCTACTCCCGGTGGGAGTAGGACTCCTCCATGGCGCGCCCCTCCTAGGGCCGGCCTCCTCCTCCCTCCCTCCTTTATATACGGGGGCAGGGGGGCACCCCATGACACACAAGTTGATCTACGGATCGTTCCTTAGCCGTGTGCGGTGCCCCCTCCACCATATTCCGCTTTCGGTCTACGAGGGTACGTGGACGGACACTCTCTCCTCTCGTTGCTACGCCATCACCATGGTCTTGCGTGATCGTAGGAAATTTTTTGAAATTACTACGTTCCCCAACAATCATTACATCAACATTACATAATAGATGGGGATACATACATAAGGCACAAATGCCACAAGAATACACCAACATCTTATACAAGATCAACATCCGACTACGGATGAAACATAAACGAAACTCAAACGACATCCACCACCTTTAGCCCGGGCTGCCGACCTGGAACCTATCCCTGATCGAAGAAGAAGCGAAGCGAGAACTCCAAAACAAGTAAACATCGCTCTCGCGTCATGATCATCGTAAACCTGTACCTGCAACTGGTGGTGTAGTAATCTGTGAGCCACGAGGACTCAGCAATCCCATTACCATGGGTATCAAGACTAGCAAAGCTTAATGGGAAAGGAAGGGGTAAAGTGGTGAGGTTGCAGCAGCGGCTAAGCATATATGGTGGCTAACATACGCAAATGAGAGCGAGAAGAGAAACAAAAGGCGGTCGTCAACTAGTAATGATCAAGAAGTGGTCCCGAACTCCTACTTCGTCGAGACATAACCCGAAACCGTGTTCTCCTCTCGAACAACCCGAAAAGAGACACTCACGGTTACGCTTTACGGTTGGTGTATTTTAGAAGAGTTTGCTTCAAGTTTACTACAACGGATATTAACAAATTCCCATCGCCACATAACGCGGGCACGGCTTTCGAAAGTTCAAACCCTGCAGGGGTGTCCCAACTTAGCCCATGATAAGCTCTCGCGATCAACGAAGGATATTCCTTCTCCCCGGGAAGACCCGATCAATCTCGGAATCCCGGCTACAAGACATTTCGACAGCAATAAAACAAGTCCAGCAAGACCTCCCGGCGTGCCGACACCCTGATAGTAGCCGCGCGTATCTCGTCTCAGGCCACGACCGGATAAGCTAAGCGTACAGGTACCGACGTAACCCATGTTGCCAAGGGATGGTCCCGACGGTGCTCTAGTTTGGACCAACGCTTAGACAAGCCTTGGCCGGGGGTAAATAAAGATGACCCTCGGGATCGCGACTCCCAAGGGAAAAAGGCTAGGTAAGGCAAATGTAAAACCAATGTTGGGCCTTCTTTGGAAAAGTCTTATTCAAAGCGAACTGTCAAGGGGTCCCATAAATCACCCGACCGCGTTAGGGACGCAAAATCCGGGAACATAACACCGATATGGCGGAAACTAGGCGGCAAGAGTGGAACAAAACACGAGCCATAAGGCCGAGCCTTCCACCCTTTACCAAGTATATAGATGCATTAATAATATAAGATATATTGTGATATCCCAACAAGTAAACATGTTCCAACAAGGAACAACATCTCCATGTTCAACAAGGAACAGACTTCATCTTCACCTGCAACTAACAACGCTATAAGAGGGCTGAGCAAAGCGGTAACATAGCCAAACAACGGTTTGCTAGGAAGGGTGCAAAAGGTTAGGGGCTGACATGGCAATTAGGTAGGCTTGAGCAGCAAGTGATAGGTAGCGCAGACATAGCGAAAGAACGAAGCAACTAGCATAGCAATGATAGTAGTGAGATCCGGTAGTAGGTCATCTTGCCTGAAATCCGCAAGGAAGAAGAACGAGTCCATGAAGAAGATGAAGCGAGTCCATGAAGAACATGAACGGATCCATGAAGAAGATGAAGCGGATGAAGCGAACCAAGCGTGAGCGAACGAATCCTCACGATCGCAACGCAAGCAGGAACTAACAAGAAGAAGCACACAACATAGTAAACACATCACACATGAACAAGACATGATGCACAACCAAGCATGATGCATGACAAAGCTACATGAAGCTACTCATGGCAAGAGATGATGCAAACAAGAGCAACACATCAAAGCAAGTTTAAATGAGGCCGGAAACAACATATAACAATTCCGGTAAGTCCTCATATGCAAATTTCGAAATTGGACCAGATCTGGATAACTTTATGTTCAAGTTGTTAAACAGCAATTTAATATGCACCACGATGATCTACACGAAATTCTAGTCAAGTTACATATAAAGTTCATTTAATTCGGAGCTACGGCCTAGAAGATATGAGCAAAACAAGATAAGCATGGCATTGATGCAAAATGCATACAAACATCAAACAAACACCTCAAAACAAGGATGCAACATGATAATATGAAACTACATGCAAAATCAAGCAAGTTTCATATAGAGCACACTCAAAACGGAGCAACGGTTCAACACATACACCCTATACAAGTTATAGCAACAATCTGTCCAAAACAGCAACTAGGCATATTGCAAGCACCAAAACAACAAGCTACAGCACCTCAATATGAAAAAAAAAGACATGGACATGATGTACAGGTAAAGCATTACAAAACATGAACACTGAGCTAACTCCAGAAACAACTAGAACATGCTCAAAATCACATGGCAAGATTGCAAATAATAACAGTTTCAGACTTTAGCAGAAATAATATCAGGTTGCAATGTTTAGAGCTATCAAACAACATGTTACAGGAACTTATCATGGCAAACAAAGGCATAGCATGAATCTAATAAAAGCATAGAACAAAAGTCCCTTAGTGACCATAAGCCAAAAAGGATCAGAAAATATGATGGCACCCATGTAAACATGGCAAGTTATATTACAGATTTAAACATGGCAGAAACAACGATAAGTAGGCATGTTGGTGAGCTTGAATCACTCACCACAGAGCAATACATGGCATGGCAAGTCTACCAACAGCAAGAAGACATGGCATAGAAGCTATACATGGCAAGAACAACAATATAGCATGCAAGGATCAACTACAACAACCTTGGCAAAATTGAATAACATGTAAACAATCTGCCAGGAAACATTTTATAGCAAAAGTAGAGCTCGGTTGACTCAAGCTATGGCACTCCATAATTGCAAACAAGGGCACGGATGGATAGATCAAAACATGTATAACAAAACATCCTTACTGAAGTATCTCAAAATATGCATGGATCTCTCGGTAGCATCAAGTTAACATGGCATCAAAATATCAGCAAAACAGGGCTGAAATCAGCAACATCAAGACACCTAGTTTTCATGCTTGTGCTAGTCACCACATAGATCACAAAAATACATAGCAAGCACCACTGGAAAGAAGACATGGCATGTTACAAAACACATGTAGGACTCAAGTCCATAGGATGCACACATCAATCATGGCAAAAATGACAAAAGTGCAAGTCCTGTTAAGAAACAGAAACTAACATCACATAGCACTCTTGCAACAGCATTTCGGGCATCAAGATGAGCTCAAATTAAAATTATGCAATGAGATGAAATGATCTACTCATCGAGACGAACATTTTGATATATTACACGCGCAAAACGGAGCAACGATGACAGAGTTATCACATGATGAAAATGCAACAAAATATTAGCAGCTTCGGGACTTGGCAGTTTTTATATATAAAAAAACACGGGGTGAGCGAAACGAGCTAAAAAGTGCTCAGGGCGAGGGATAGGGGATTGGCTCACCCCTGGGCTCGGCCCAGTTTGCAAGGAGGGAGCCGGCTTGGGCCTGGGCCGGTGGCTGGGGAGAGGCCCAGCGGGGCGCGAGGGAGATCTGACCTGAAGGGGGCGCTCGTCTCGCTCCCAGCGGGGCGAGGACATGGCGGGCGAGGCTAGAACTCGGCGATGGCTCGAGGCGCGATGAGGCTCACGAGGTGGGGGACGGGTCGCAGGGGGCGGATCTGGCGGCTCTGGCGGATCCGGTGAAGGCGGGCGAGCTCCATGGCGGGTGGCGGATCCCCGGGGCGGAAGGAGCTCGGTGAGAGAGAGAGAGAGGAGAAGAAGAGGCGCGACAGGAGGCGGTGACCTGGGTCGGCTAAAGCAGTCGCCAAGGGAAAGCGAGGAGGCGGAGGTCGACGGGAGGTCTCTCCGCGAAGCTCCTTCTGGCGGGCTGCCGGAGACCGAGGCCTTGGACTCCAACAGGAGGAGGCGGCGGGAGCCAGGCGATGGGGGCGGCGCTGGCGGCTCGATCCGGGCCCAGATGGGCTCGGCGGGCCTCATGTGAACCTGGGCAGACCTCTGACGGCGGGAGGCTCTTTGGGGAGCAGGGAGGCTGGTGGCGTCTGGGAGATCTTTGTGGAGGCGGCAAGCGGGCGGTGGCCACTAGGGGCTTGCCAAGTGGCGGCGAGGGGTCTGCGCCGGATTTGAGGGAAAGGCGGCTGCTGCCCCGAGGTGGGAGGAGGCTGCAAAAACGAGGAGGAGAGGGGTTAGGGTGGTTTGGACTAGGTTAGGTCAAAATGGCGGGTTAGGGGGTTTGAATAGGCGGGGGTCTAGGTTAGGGCGTTTGAGGCCGTTCTGGACCCTTGGATCTCGATCTGTCGCTCGGGGAGCGGGAGAGACTAGGTGGGCTGCCGGTGGGGATAGTGGGCTGAGAGGAGAGAGAGAAGACAGCCCGGCAGCGGTTACGGAGACCGAAAACACCGGCGAATATACCGACTAAAACGCGGTTAATTATTTAGCGGTTGGGCGATCAAGCGAACTCGAATGCGATGAAACTTGACAGCGCTCTGTCTACACTATAATAAGACCGCAAGCCAAGTTTTGACTCATTCCGAGAACATTTAATACCCGCTGTGAAAAGAGGCAAAAGGGCGCCGGAGACATAGGAGTGCGGATTGCAAAGCGGACAACGGGAAAATGCTCGGATGCATGAGCGAACACGTATGCAAAATGAAATGCACATGATGACATGATAAAAATGCAGATGATGACATGGCAAAGTGCAACACGCAAGCAAATGACATGGCAATGCTGACGAATAACTGGCAGACACCTGGCGCATTGAAACCGGGGCGTTACACTGCTTCCACTTCCGGCCACTTTGTGAACTTACCGATTGCAACATACAAGTACTCAAAGCCCCCGACAGCGCGGGGGAAAGGGCCCAGGATATCGAGCCCCCGGACCGAGAATGGCCAGGAGAGAGGGATTGTTTGAAGGGCTTGAGCTAGTTGATGAAGCTTCTTTGAATGGAACTGGCATGCTTCACACTTGGTTACTAGTGCCGTCGCATCCTGGAGGGCGGTGGGCCAGAAGAAACCTTGCCAGAACGCCTTCCCGGCAAGGGCCCTTGACCCTATGTGGGAGCCACATATGCCTCCATGTATCTCCGTCAACAGCTCCAGTCCTTCCTCCCGGGGGATGCACTTGAGTTTCACACCGTTTGGCCTCCTCTGGTACAGGACGTCATCGACAAACTGGTACAGGGCGGACCGGTGGGCTACTTTCTCTGCTTCTTCCTGCTCCTCAGGAAGCTCCCCTGTTTGGAGGAAGTGGACGGTATGATGCGCCCATGCCGGAGCCTGGGGCTCGACGGCAAGGACCAAAGGCATTTCTTCCGCCATGGGAGCGGCTGTCTCTACAGCCAGTGGCTTGGACGCCTGTCGGAGCCGATTGCTCTTAAGCAGGCTCGGCGTCATAATAGCACCCTTGCCGCAGCCCCAGGGGGCTCGGTAGGAAAGTACTTGCCGGGACCTGATTTCCTCCGCTTGTTCTGCCCTCATTGATGGTTCGACGGATGGTTGAGTTAGCCGAGCAAAAAGGTACTGTTTACGGGTAGCTTGAATCTGGCACGCTTTGAATGTATGTCGGCGATGTCATTCTCCGCTCAGGGGACGTGCTCCGCCTGGATACCGTCAAAGCGTTCCTCCAGCTTCCTCACCTCATCTACGTAAGCTTCCATCAATGGGCTCTGATAATCCTTGTTGACCTGCCTGACAACGAGCTGCGAGTCACCCCTGACGATGAGCTTCTTAACCCTGAGGTCTGCTGCGATCCTGAGACCGACAAGCAATCCCTCGTACTCGGTAGTGTTGTTGGTGGACATCTCCCTAGGGAAGTGCATCTGAATCACGTAATTGAGGTGTTCTCCGGTGGGTGCAACGAGTAGCACGCCGGCACCGGCGCCTTGCAGCGAGAAAGCCCCATCAAAGTACATGATCCAGTCGTGGTATGCTTCCTTGCCGGGGAGAGTGGTCTCCTGGATTTCTTCGTCAGGCGTAGAGGTCCATTCTACGATGAACTCTGCCAAGACTCTGCTCTGAATTGTCGAGGTACTTTCAAACTTCAAACAGAAACTTGACAGCTCCAAGGCCCATTCCACAATCCTTCTGGTTGCGTCTGGGTTATGCAGTATCCGTTGCAACGGGAGGCGGGTGACGACAGTGATCTCGTGGGCTTGGAAGTAGTGACGCAGCTTCCTCGAGGCCATAAGGAGGCCGAAGAGCAATTTTACTGCCTTGAATACCTTGACCTAGCCCCCTGCAAGAGGGAGCTGACAAAGTAAACCGCGTGCTGCATCATTTTCTTATTTGGCACCACCTCACTCGATTGCGCGGGCACTGCCATGGTGGCATCAGACTTTGCCGGGGGCCGCGTCTTGTCGGCGCCAGGCCCTGCCGGGGGAATCTTTGGCTTGCCATCCGCTGGTTCTACCGCCGTCACTGCCTCCTCGTCAACCTCCCTCATGCCACCGGTCTGGCGCTGACCACTTGATTAAATCGCCAGAGATACAGCAGCAATGGCTATTGTGGTTTAGGCGCAACTAGTATTGGCGTGGAGGAAAGGTATTTCTTCAGATCCTGCAGTGCTGCCTCAGCTACTAGGGTCCACTCTATTGGGCCTGCCTTCTTCAAGATTTTGAAGAAGGGAAGGGCGCGCTCGGCGGACTTGGAGATGAATCGGCTCATGGCGGCAACGCAGCCGGTGAGCCGACGCACATCCTTGATCCGCTTGGGCGCCTCGATCTGTTTAATAGCCTTGATCTTGTCTGGGTTTTCCTCGATCCCGCGCTGTGACACAAAGAACCCGAGAAGCTTGCCAGACGGAACACCGAAGACACACTTCTCAGGGTTCAGCTTGAGGTTGATCTTGCGCAGGTTAGCAAATGTATCTTCCAGATCTTGCACAAGAGTTGGCCCGTCCTTGGTTTTGACCACTATGTCATCCATGTAGGCCTCCATATTTCTATGGAGCTGAGGTTCAAAACCAATTTGGACTGCTCTTGCGAACGTTGAGCCAGCACTCTTCAACCCGAAAGGCATCCGTAAAAAGCAATACGTACCACATGGGGTGATGAATGTTGTCTTCTCTTCATCTTCTCTCATCATGAAGATCTGGTGGTAGCCTGAGTAGGCGTCGAGGAATGATAACAGGTCACACCCAGCCGTGGAGTCAACAATCTAGTCGACGCGTGGCAACGGGAAGGGATCCTTAGGGCAAGCCTTGTTGATATCTGTGTAGTCAATACACAGTCTCCACTTCCCATTCGCCTTGCGCACCACTACCGGATTGGCCAACCACGTCGGGTGGAGCACTCCTCTCACCAACTCCTACCTCTCCAGAGCCCGCTTTCTGACCTTCTGCTTGACGGTACGTGTGTGGGGGCAGATAGCTAGGTGGCTCAATCACTTCCCTGGGAACACCGGGCATGTCGGATGCTTGCCATGCAAACACGTCGATGTTCGCCCGCAGGAAGGTGACATGCGCGCCTTCCTATTTGCTGTCGAGGGTGGAGCCTATGGTGAAGGCCCTCCGTGCCATCCTCCCCGACGGGCACCTTCTTGGTCTCGCGGGCGGATCGCCCCAGGATCTCTTGCTCTTGTTTCAGAGCTCTCTCGCACGCCCTCGACGGTAGCACAACACTTCAAGGAGGTGCGCTTGCGGAGTGGGTGCGAGAGGTCTTGTTGGGCTTCTTCTTCCTCCGGGCTCAAAGAAGAGGGGGGCAGTTGCCTTGGCGGCAGCCGCTGCAACTGCTTCCTGGTAGAGCTGGTCGGTGCAGATCAGTGCGTCCTTCTTGTCGGAGGGGACGGAGATGGTGGTCAACGGCCCGGGCATCTTCAGCATGTTGTAGGCGTAGTGTGATGCCGCCATGAACTTGGCTAGTGCAGGGCGGCCAAGGATTCCGTTGTAGGGCAAGGGGATCTCGGCTACGTCGAAGACGGTCCTCTCCGTCCTGTAGTTCAACTCTCCTCCAAATGTCACAGGCAGTGTGACCTTTCCCTTCGGCTGGCTCCTCCCCGGATTGACCCCTTGAAACGTGCTCGTTTCCTCAAGGTCTCCATCAGGGATTTGCAACTTTTTGATCACGACAGGCGAGATCAGGTTCAGGCCGGCCCCACCGTCAACCAACATCTTATTCACTCTGAGGTTGCGTATTGTTGGTGAGACCAACAATTGCAAGCACCCGACCGCGGTAGCGCGGTCAGGGTGATCCTCGGCGTCAAAGATGAGGGGCGTGCTGGACCACTTCAGCGGCTTCTGAGCGTCGAACGACGGCTCTGCTGCTATAATCTCACGCGCCCACTGCTTGAGCTAACGGTGAGAGGTATGCAGCGAGGTGCCACCATCGACGCACATGGACTCCGTAGCCTTCTGGAACCCTTGCTCACCAGACTCGTCGTCCTCGTCGTGATCGTCGTCTTCCTATTTCGTGTCGCGGCCCCGGGCGGGCCTCTCTTGCTGGTTGTCCTTGCCGGGGCGGCCTCCTTGGCCGCCACGCTTCTTGCCGGACCCCTCCGCACCGCCCTGGTCCTTCTCCTTGTCCCGCCTCTCATACTCAGCCTTTTGCTTCTCAGCAAGCAGCTCAACTTGCCGGCAGTTCTGGAGGTCGTGGCCCTTGGTGCGGTGGATTTTGCAGTATTGCTTGCCGGAGCTCCCTGGCTTGTCGATTGCCGCCAAGGTTCGGCAGGCGGCACACCCGGCAATCTCCTTGCTGGGAGAGTCCGCTTTGACCTTCTTGCCGGCACCGGTGTCGTCAGACCCCTCAACGGCAAGCACGGCCTTGCCCTTGCGTTTCCTGTTGCGACGTCGGCCCTTCCTCGTCGGGGTAGTGGCGTCTTCATCGGTAGAGTCCCGAAGGTCGTATGTATGGTCCCGAGCTGTTCTGTCCCTGTTTTTACGAGGCGGTGGGGCGGGCTGTTGTTCGGCCTGAGTTGCCGTTTTATCCCGACCGCGGGGTGGTCGGTCCGCCGCACTATCCCGACCACGTGGTGGTCGGTCCGCAGCACTATCCCGACCACGTGGTGGTCGGTCCGCATTGCATGAGGGAGGTATGGGATCTGGTGCCTCCTCATCGAACTGAGGTAGCAGTCTGCGCTTTGGGTAACTCTTGGCTGGGCGCTTGAGGCCGTATTCTTCGGCTGCCAGGACATCGATCCATCTGTCAATGAGTAGGTCTTGATCGACTTGGAGCTGCTGCTGCTTTTTCTTCAGGCTTCTTGCAGTAGCTATTAGTTGGCGCTTGAAGCGCTCCTGCTCGAGGGGTGCCTCAGGCATGATGAAATCCTCGCTGCCGAGGCTCTCCTCATCCTCGGAGACTGGACGATAAATATCGTCATCCGGGTCATTGGGCATGGCCTGTTTATCAGGGTTATCTTGCCCGTTGTCTTGTTCCTCCTGTTCGGATGCAGCTCCAACAGGTTCTTCATTGTTTTCGGCGTCGCCCGGAGTACTATTTTCTCCGGTGCCGGTGTTGCCATCTTTTGAGCGACAAGGCTTAGAACGGCGTTTAGGGCACCGACGCTTGGACTGTGTCTGAGAAGGTTTATTCGCAACTGAATCTTCTTTGTCATCGTCGCTAGCTTTTTTAGGCGTGTCGACCATGTACACATCATACGAAGAGGTGGCTGTCCAACGTCCAGTGAATGGCGGGTCTTGCCCTTGCTCCTTGTTGGCATCATCGTCCATACCGTTGATGTCTTCGGAGCCATAATCAAGCACGTTGGTCAAGTCATCGACAGTGGCTATGAAGTGGGTGGCGGGTGGGAAGCAAAATTCCCCATCATCAGCCTCTAGCTCGAACCGAACATAGTTCGGCTGTGAGTCTGTCTCCAAGGACAGATTCTTTAAAGAGTTTAGCACATCACCCAAAGGTGAGTGCTGGAAGATGTCTGCGGCGCTGAATTCGAAAATTGATAACCGATCCAGCTCGGTGTCCACAGGCGTACATGGTCCAGAACTTATAACCGGAGACGAGTCCGGAGTTCCGTTGACGCAAATATTCCCTGGTGCTGAGTCTGTGTGAGGCCCCAATGTCGCGGACTCTGTGGCTTCGGATAGTGCAATCTTCTCCGGACCTACGGCCGTAGCAGTTACAGGAACCATCTCCTGAATCTGGTCCGATGACAGATTCAAGTCATGTTCATCGGAGCGAGGGGGAGCGATCGTCGCGGTCTCAAATCCATTGAAGATCAAGTCTCCACAGATATCCGCGATGTAGTTCAAGCTTCCAAATCTGACCTGATGGCCAGGGGCGTAGCTATCGATCTGCTCTAGATGGCCAAGCGAGTTGACCCATGAGACGGCCGCGAATCTGAAAATCTGTCCCGGAGGAAGGTTTCTCCTTGGACAGCGCCATATGGACGATTGAAGGGTCATCGAACCTTTCGCCGACGCACGCGATGGAACTCTCAATGAAAGCACCAATGTCGGTGTCAAAACCGGCGGATCTCGGGTAGGGGGTCCCGAACTGTGCGTCTAGGATCGATGGTTACAGGAGACAGGGGACACGATGTTTACCAAGGTTCGGGCCCTCTCTATGGAGGTAATACCATACTTCCTGCTTGATTGATCTTGATGAATATGAGTACTACAAGAGTCGATCTACCACGAGATCGTAATGGCTAAACTCTAGAAGTCTAGCCTGTATGACTGTGGTCATGAATATCTGCCATCCGGACTACGCCCTCCGGTTTATATAGGAACCGGAGGGATCTAGGGTTACATAGGGTCGGTTACATAAGAAGGAATCTTCATAACTGATCGCCAAGCTTGCCTTCCACGCCAAGGAGAGTCCAATCCGGACACGGGTGCAGTCTTCGGCTTTCACGTCTTCATAGCCCCTCAGTCCGGCCCATGGATAATAGGCCGGACGCCCGAGGACCCTTAGTCCATGACTCACTCAGGACTAGCCACCATAGTAGGGGGCAACTCATCTTGGATCGGATCCATTCCATCCTCGCACACACAAGCTCATCGAGCCCAAGAACACCTCTCCTCAGGAAGCTGTTCATCCCTTGTACTTGTTCATCCTCAGCCTACAAGGCAATCCACCACACCACACTGGAGTAGGGTATTACACCACATCGGTGGCCCGAACCAGTATAAACCTTGTGTCCCTTGTTCTTCGGGTTCGACGTGCAGAGCTTTGAGATCGTGGTGAGTGTGTGAGCTAGGGGAGGGAGTGATCTTCGTGCGCACCCCAGTGTTCGAACCTTAAGGGTTTTGCCGGAACCCAAAATCCGACATTTGGCACGCTAGGTAGGGGTTCGGCTGAAGCTTTCCTTCCGTCGATCCACGCTCCACCACCTCCGTTCCTTGTCCCCATTGCTGGCGTTGCTCCTCCAGCTGGGATGACGGACGCCCACGACGGCGCTAGGGGGCTCGGAGTCTTTGCCCCCACCTTGCGATGGGTACAATGGCCGCCCAAGTTCAAGCCAGAGATGCCGCCGCGTTACGACGGCGCGGCGGACCCGTCGGCCTTCCTGCTGGCATATGAAGAGGCCATCCTGAAGGCTGGGGGCGACGACAAGGTCATGGACAGCTGGCTTCCCATGGCCCTCGCTGGGGCACCACGCGCCTGGATGCTCACCCTCCTAGGATCCTCAGTGGCATCTTGGGAGGATATGCGCGGCCTCTTTGTTGCACGCTTCGCGGCACCGGCGCCCCTCGCCGTCGCAGCCCTCCTCGGCGGCTCTCAAGCACCGCCCTCGGACCGTCACACCAAGCAGTTCTTTCGACAGATCGGCGCCGCTTCCGTGTAGCAAGGAGCTCCCCCGGGTTGGGCGGTGCCCAAAGCCGACCTCGCCTCCGACTCGGGAGATCACCCTGCCACCACTTTCGGCTCGGGCGTGCTCCCAATGCTTTGCACGCCCACCATCTGCAACGTAGCTATCACCAAGACCCTCATCGATGGCGGCGCCGGCCTCAACATGCTCTCCATGGAGGCGTTTAGCCTTCTTCACGTACCACTCGAACAGCTCCACCCCAGCAAGCCCTTTCTCCTGGTCGGGCGGGGCTCCCCAGCCCTCGGGCAGATCCGCCTTCGTGACCTTCGCACTCGCGCACCACCGCACCAGCTGATCAACTTCATCGCCCACATTGGCCTCCCTGCACAACGACATCCTCGGGTACCCGGCTCTGGCTTAGTTTAAGGCGGGGACCCATCCGGCATACAACCTCATGAAGATGCCCGGGAGCAAGGACGTCCTCACCATAGTTGGGGACACCAAGGAGGCTCGCGGCGCCAAGCTTGCTCCTCAAACCGCCAAGGAGAGTGACCTCGCCGACGAGGCCACCCCGAGCTAAGGAGGCCAGGCAAAGAAAGAAGAAGCAGCTTGTTCACTCAAGATCAAGGCCAAACTAAGCAAAGCTTGCTGTCGAGGAGGATGGGTCCTCAGAGCCACCTTCACCATAGGCGCCAACTTCGACCCGGATCAAGAGGATGCATTGGTGAGGTTCCTATGCGCTTAACAAGGATGTATTCTCCGGAACCCAAGCAGCTAGTAGGGGTCCCGAGGGGGGTGATTGAGCATCATTTGAGGGTGTGCCCCAATGTGTGCCCCTGGAAGCAGGTATATGGCGATACCATGGAGAAACAATCCTTCATCGTCTAGAAACCCGCAAGTCGGAGGCAGCCGTGTCATTCATGGGTCTGCACTCGAAAGTGGTCAGAACCCCGGCCATTGCATCAAGAAAGGCGAAAGGAGCGCATGTGTGTCGATTTCACCAACCTCAACAAGGCCTGTCCCCAAGACCTGCTCCTCGCTCTCGCGATCGATTCAGATTGTCGACTCCACCGCCGAAAAGTGCACTGGCCGTGGCTTCCCGGACGCTGCTCTCGTGATATCACCCATCAAGATGGCAGGAGGATGTGGAGAAGACGGCCTTCCCAACTCAGGGGGTGTACTGCTACACTTGCATGCCATTCGGTTAAGCAACGCAGGTGCAACCTTCCAACGGCCGATGCACATCGCCTCGGTCAAGAGGCTCGAGAGAAACGCCGGGCTTCACGCCGATTTACATCATGGTAAAATCTCGGAGGCGAGAAATTTGATTCAGGACTGGAGGAGACCTTCATGAGCCTCAAGCGCTTAGGTGGACCTGCGGCTCAACCCGTAGAAGTGCGTGTTCGTGTCCCTCCGCAAGTGTTGGGCTTCCTCGTGTCCCATAGGGGATCGAGGCTAACCCGCAGGAAGGTCAAGGCGATAGAAGACATGAGCACACCACAAACTCTCAATGAGATGCGTAAGCTTGTGGGCTGCGTGACTCGCGGGGCGCTTCATCTCCAAGTTGAGAGCGCCTTCCATTCTTCAAGCCGATGAAGAAGAAGGGCACGCTCAAGTGGACCCCGGAGGTCGACTAAGCTGCCAAGACCTCAAGAGATACCCGACCAACCCTCCGTGATGGTGGCGCCTGCCCTCTCGAGCCCCTAGTGCTTTACCTTGCCGCCACTCCCTACCCGCCAGCGCAGCTCTAGTGGCGGTTCGTAAGAGCGCCAGCCAAGGGTCCGCCTGCCACTGGCTGCACTCCTAACATGGCGATGCAAAGCACCTAGAGGATACCGCAAGGGTTGCGATAGCTCCAACGAATGATCAGGCCCAGCCAGACTGCGTTCTCGAGCATGTAGATGCCCCAATGAGCGACCAGGCTCTTGGCGTCCCATCACCTCAAGAGGCGCCCCAACCTTTGGCAGACGCAGGTCCTCGACGCCTGCTACGCCGAGCACCCAGCAGTACTTCACAAGACAAGTTAAGGGCTGCAAGGGCACGGTAATCATGCCCTCAAGTTTTGCTCGCGCTTGGTGGCTCATGAAATCAAGGCCACTACTTCCAAGGTCACCCAATCAAGGTCGCCTCGGCTCACCTACCGAGAGGGTACTCAGAGCCCCAACGTTGTCGGGAAGAGTCGCTGAATGGAACATCGAGCTACAAGCATTCCAAATGGAGTTCAGAGACAACCAGGTCATCAAGGGAGCTGCGCCACGACTTCGTGGCGTAATGGATTGGCACCCCGTGGCTTGAAGCATGTGAGGACCGATCCCTCTCGCTAGGAAGTGAAGTGCCAGATGGTTGGGTTATGTATTTTGATGGCGCTGCTTGCAACAACAGGCTGGGTCGGAGTAAAGGCTCATCTCGCCCACTCAGACAAGCTCTACTACGGGCAGCCTGCCCAAAGAGGGCGAGAAGGTTCCAACAACATCGCTGGAGTACGAAGGCCCCATCACTTGGCTTTAAGGCTGCGGTGGCCCTAGGGGTGAAGCGCCCACCATCAAGGGCGACTTCGCAGCCTCGCCAACTTCTCCAACAAGGTATACGAGCCGAGGGACGAAGACATGGTGGCATACCTCGTGGAGGCACGCAAATGGAAAGCAGTTCTGGGCCTAGAGTTGCAAAGACGTGCCCCGTGGCACCAACAAGGAGGCCGACGACATCGCCAAAAGGGCATCCAAGCGCCAACCCCAACAGCCCGCTGTCTTCTAGGAGCGGCTCAAGCTCGCGCGAACCTCCACTTTCAGGTGGGCGCGCCTGAACTCCCCCAACCACCTACTCAGAGCCCCGCCGCGCGGCCTGACCTCGGGAGCGCTTACCCTAGCGCCGAGCCTCGTGGAGGGGTACTAGACCAAGGAGTTCAAGGAATACCTCACACAAGGGATGCTGCCGGAGAAAGAGGAGGACGTGGAGCGCGGGTCTGGCAAAGGCGGTATGCATCGATCTAAGACGGTGAGCTACACAGAAGCGCCAATGACGCTTCTCATGGCGTATCTCCAGGAATGAGGAACGAAGTTGTTAGTCGACATACACGGCGGAGACCGGGGCACCACCATCGTCATTTAACCTCGCCGCAAGTCGCTCGCAGCGGATTCTATCGGCCCACGACATCAACAACGTGACCGAGCTGGTGAAGTCCTGCGAGGCCTGCCAATTCCACGCCAAGCAGATCCATTAGCCAGCTCAGGGCCTCCAGACCATCCCGCTCTCGTTGCCATTCGCGGTCTGGGGGCTGGATATCCTAGGCCCGTTTCCTCGAGCGCCTGGGGGCTACCGCTACCTCTACGTCACCATCGACAAGTTCACCAAATGGGTGAAGGTAGAAGTTGTCCGTACCATCCCGGCCGGATCGGCAGTCAAGTTCATCAAGGGTATCGTGAGCCGGTTCGGGGTCCCCAACTGCATCATTACCGACAACGGCTCGCAGTTCACTAGTAATCTCTTCAAGACATATTGTGCTAACCTTGGAACGCAGATCCTCTATGCTTCGGTGGCGCACCCCAGGAGCAATGGCCAGGCCGAAAGCGCCAACACGGAAGTCTTGAGAGGCCTCAAGACCAGGACCTTCAAGAAGAAGCTCGAGGCCTGTGACAGGGGCAGGCACGATGAGCTCCAGTCTGTGCTGTGGTCCATCCGCACCACCGCCACCAAGCCAACAGGCGAGACCCCGTTCTTCCTCGTCTATGGAGCAGAAGCGGTTCTCCCTCACGAGGTCAAGCATCGCTCCGCGCGGGTCCTAGTGATTGATGAGATGCAGCAGGACGCCATGCGGGGGATGGACCTCGTGCTAGGGGAGGAACACCGCCGGGAAGCCACGCTCCGAGCGGCAAGATACCAGCAGGCGCTGCGACGGTATCACTGCCGCAGATCCGCCCAGACGCCGAGGTGGGCGACCTTGCCCTAAGGCGGTGCTCTCTGTGAGGGCTGCATAAGCTCTCGCCCATGTGGGAGGGCGCGTTAGGTAGCCCACGCCTCCGTGTTCGGCGCTGGCGCCTGAGACGCAGGACAGGTCCCAATCTGTAATGCCTGGAACATCCAGCACTCTCCGAAGTTCTACCCATGAAGCAAGGCCCGACGCCTGGAAGGTCTCCGCCGTGACACTCTCACGTAGGGGTGGAAACGGATCGGATGCGGATCGATAGTGCTCTTACCATTTCCATTTTCATATTTTCAAACGTAATACGAATCCGAATACGGATGTTATCACATACGGATGCGGCTCGGATATTATTCAATACGGATACGTGACGGATATTTTCTTGATTCGAACGGATACGTAATAATATCGACATATTGCTTAAGTAAATTAGTCAATAGCTATGTGACCTGAAATAATCAACTTGTGACAAACAATAATTCAAGGATAAATAGGTTTATGAATAAATACTATTGTAATGCATAATAATTTATAAGTTTAATCATATAAAGAGTAAAATTTGACTACTTATTTGACTTTTTATGTTGGATAATTGGAATATTGGGTCTAGAATTTTGAAATTTACCACCTATAATCTTATTCGGATACGGATATATCCACTTCCATATCCATATTTGTGTCAAAATCTCCTATCATATTTTATTTTTTATTTGTTTAACAAATTCGGATACGGATAATTTCCATTTCCATTTTGGTTCGGATGCGGATGTTTCGGATACGAATAGGCATTTTCTCGAATACGAATATCAGATATTTCGGATTATCCGCTACCACTTTCCACCCCTACTCTCACGTAATAATGAGTGGGGTTGTACACACCCCGGAGTCTCAGGAGTGCCGCCCTCGGGCCTCGGGGGATCCCTCCCACGTCCTAGTGGCAGCACTTAGCTCCGCGCTGGTGAGAAGACTAGACTAGGTGCCGGACGCGTCTTTTCATTTGCTTTCCGTAGTTGGCTTGCCCCTCTTTAATGAAAATTCGCATTCTTGTGTTTCTTGTCGGCTTGGTTCGATCGCCTTTTTCCTCTGTTTCTTCCATCGGTTCTTTGTTTTGACTCAGATTCTCCTCGCATGCCTCGCGAGGGGCTGGACAGTGCACCGTGAGTGTTTTCCTGGTCTCGCGAGGCACCTCGCCAAGCTCGCAAGATGGCGACCTCCTCTCTTAAGTCTCAGGCCTCGGGTACCGTGGATGCGGAGCGCTGATCATGACCAGCCACGCCTAGGGCCTGGGCTTGGAAGAATAAGAGTTTCAACAAATTTTTGCAGCTTCCTCGACGCCCCAAGCCCACGGCAAGGAGGTCTCACCAGTGCTGGAGATGCTACCACGAGGCGGAGACTACTTCAGACACGTCGAGCTAAGTTATCTCTACACGCCTACATACAACACGGATGCTACGACACGAACCGAGAACAATAAACATAACATAGCGACTTCGAAATCACGGTTCGTTGCATGCCCGTGCAGGGCCCCATACTTGTTTCTTTTTCGAATACAGGAAGAAATGAAAGAACAAAACAAAAGCAGCGCGCGCCCCCACAGCGGTCCGTGAGGGTAGGCCCTTGGCGCCCTCCTGGACTCAGCCAGACCCCTCCTCGCGCTTCACTGGGGCGCGACAATGAGACGACCTGATGCCGCCCTTGAAGCGGGCATGGCGGCGTGGCGGGTGGTCATAGCCGCTGCTGCTGGAGCTATCGTCGAAGGAAGAGCCGCCGTAGCTGGACGAGCCGCGGCCGGCGCTGAGGGCAAGTCCACCTTCACCCTAGTCACGACCGTCGCCAAGGCTGAGCACCTCGCCGCCGTCGTTGTCCTCAGGGCAGCATCCGACGCGGCGACCATCTTCCCCGAATACCCTCACGTAGAGGGTCGCATTGTCGTCGTACTTGAAGTGGAGGGTGCGCCGCCTGCCCAGGCCGCGCGCGCGGGCAAACGTCTACCAGCCATGAGCCAGGGTTGTGTTGCCCGCGACGGAGACCTCCACCGCGACCCACAAAGCCTTGTTGCAGCAGCCGTCTGCCTACAGCCAGAGACCGCCTGGACCCATGGCTGGCAGTTTGCTGGAGAAGAAGCACGGGAGCTGAAGCCAGGTGTCGGCCGGGTTCTCCGACCACACGACAAACTCCAGCAGCACTTCCGCGGAGTGGAAGCGTGACCGGGGAGGCCGCGCAACCATGGCGCGCCTCACTTCATTGATGAGGCTGCCACGACCTGGGCGGCTTCCACCGCGCGAAGAGGCGTCGCCGCGGCCGCAAGGGGCCACGGCGGGTCGCGACGTGTTTACGAGGAGACCGCGCTTCTCTTGGGCGGGCGGCGAGGCGGGCGCTCGGCGGGCCTTTCGTCGTGTTCGGGAACGGGGTCCCAGGATTTGCTCGTCATGGCCCACGGCGTGGTTAAGCCAAAGAGCCGTGACGGCCCATCTTCATCAACAAGGCATCCAAGACCTCGCGAGGGTCCAAGCCTTATGCGAGGCGGACGATGCAAGACCTCCTAAGGGAGTCTCGACTAGGGGGTGTCCGGATAGCCGAACTATCATCATGGCCGGACTCCAAGACTATGAAGATACAAGATTGAAGACTTCGTCCCGTGTCCGGATGGGACTTTCCTTGGCATGGAAGGCAAGCTTGGCGATACGGATATGTAGATCTCCTACCATTGTAACCGACTGGTAACCCTAACCTATCCGTGTCTATATAAACCGGAGGGTTTTAGTCCAGAGGACTAACAACAATCATACCATAGGCTAGCTTCTAGGGTTTAGCCTCCTTGATCTCATGGTAGATCTACTCTTGTACTACCCATATCATCAATATTAATCAAGCAGGAGTAGGGTATTACTCCATCGAGAGGGCCCAACTGGGTAAAACATCGTGTCCCTTGTCTCCCGTTACCATCCGCCTAGACGCACGCTCGGGACCCCCACCCGAGATCCGCCGGTTTTGACACCGACATTGGTGCTTTCATTGAGAGTTCCTCGTGTCGCCACCGATAGGCCCGATGGCTCCTTCGATCATCAACAACGACGCGGGTCCAGGTGAGACTTTTCTCCCGGACAGATCTTCGTATTCGGGCGGTTTTGCATCGCGGGCCAATTCGCTTGGCCATCCGAGCAGATCGAAAGCTACGCCCCTGGCCATCAGGTCAGATTTGGAAGTTTGACCTACACGGCCGATGTCCGCGGAGACTTGATCTTCGATGGATTCGAGCCACAGCCAAGCGAGTCGTGACCGTCTCGATGGGCATGATCTAGCTCGCAGAGTAACAAAGGCCCTCGAGGCCGCATCAAAGATCCGCTCGACCCTTAATCCGGAGCCGGATTCCCCGATCGAGGATGGTTGGATGGATGCCACCTCGGAGGCTAAAATCTTTACAGCGATTAAGCCTAACATAATCCCTGTCCTTTGCGAAGACCGTGACTCTGTGTGTCGGACTCCTTCGGACTCAACCTCCGCTACCGCCAATCGAATCCGACGGGCGCCGGTCATGGAGTTCATCGCCGCAGACATCTTTCAAGACTCGCCTTTGGTGACATCCTGAATTCACTAAAGTCTCTCTTTATCCGGAGAGCCATGGCCGGACTACGGTCGAAGGTTGGGATGCGGACGACGAAGAAATTCAACGCCCACCCACCACCCACTTCAGAGCCATCGTCGAAAAGCTTACACGACGTGCTCGATTTCGATTCAAGACATCGACGGTATGGACGACGATGTAGGAGATAACCATGAACTAGCGCCTATAGGATGCTGGACAACCACCTCATCCCATGATGTATACATGGTGGATACACCTAAAGGAAATGAAGACGAGGAACAACGGACGCTACGGGATAAATCCTCGAAAAGCAGTCAAAACGGCACGTAAACGCCGAACCAACTCTCGCCAACAGAGACCCAGCCATAGAGCAGAGGCGAACCGTGGACGCATTTAACATGCTATCGAGCAATCGTCCTAACAAGACAACTTGGATAAACAACCCGTCCCGGCGAAGACAACAGTCCGGACGATCTCACGCCGGACAAATTGTTGGAACAAAATAACCTCCAAAAGGCTCGCCGCCACTACGCGTAGCCCGAAAAAGGAAGCGGAAGCTCAAAACAGCGGAAGATGCACTCAGAATCAGATGGAGCAGAGTATTCAACACCAAGACAAATACGGCGACCTCGCCAACAAAGAGCTACCCAAAGAGAAAGCTATCGCCCGATTTGATGAGGAGGCCATAGAGCCCCACAATCAAAAATTAAGAAGGCCACCAGGTCGGATGGACGACCCCACGGAAAAAGAGAGCGCAATGGCGCCAAGACACAAGCCGATACGCCGATCCGCATAAGGATTCACATCAAAAGGATGGCCCAGCTTAGGTCCATCTACGGGCCGAAAGCAAGCTCTTCAAAGCAATGCAACACGCCAAATATCTGAACAACACGGCACACCCAAATACAGGGCGGCACACCCCTATGTTTCACCGATGAGGTGCCGGATCATGAATTTCCAGCAGGATTCAAACCCGTAAACATAGAGGCATACGACGGAACAATGCACTCGAGTGCGGATTGAGGATTACATCCTCCACATACACATGGCTAGAGGAGACGATCTCCACGCCATCAAATACTTACCCCTTAAACTCAAAGGGCCAGCTCGGCATTGGCTTAAAAGCCTCCCCGAAAATACCATTGGAAGCTGGGAAGAGCTCGAGGATGCGTTTGGGCAAATTTTCAGGGGACCTATGTCCGCCCTCCGGATGCGATAATCTAAGTCACATAACTCAACAGCCGGAGAGTCAGCCCGAAATTCAGGAACAGGTTCCTTACTAAAAAGAACCAAATAGTCGATCGTTCGGACGCCAAGCCTTAGCAGCCTTCAAACACAATGTCCGAGACGAATGGCTCGCTGACACCTCGCCAAGAAAAGCCAAGAACAATGGCCGCATTAACAAGCCTCATGACTCGCTTATGCTGGAGAGGATAGTGGCTAGCAAGATGCAGACCAGCGCCCAAGTACATCCAAATCAGGGATGGAAATGGAAACCACGCACAACAAGGACCAGCGCGGATTAAAAGGAACGGTCCAAAGAGCGCGCGTCAATGCCGGATTCAAAAGCTCATGGTAGAACAATAAAAACTGCCCTTAAGGACAATAGCGATGAGCTATACAACTTAAACAAAATCTTGGACAAGATATGTCAAATCCACAAGATTCCGGAGGCCTCGCAAACCATACCCACAGAGATTGTTGGGTCTTCAAACAGTCCGGCAGACTCAACGCCGAACACAAGGGGCTCGACACACCAAGTGAAGATGATGACGAGCACCACAAGCAGAGCCCCGAAAAACAAAAGAATTTCCCACAAGAGGTTAAAACAGTAAACTCACTTCACGTGATCAAAGGGAAAAACAGAGCGCCCACTAGAATGTGCGCGCGACAAACTACCCTAGCGGAGTACCAACACCGGTTGTCAAAACCAATCACCTTCGACCATCAGGACTATTCCGAAAGTATCCGGAACGCAGGATGGACTGCCTTGATATTGGATCCTATAATCGACGGATTCCAATTTACACACGTCCTCATGGATGGTGGCAGTGACATAAACCTGATATATCAGGACACAATCCACAGGATGGGGATAGACCCAACCAAAATTCGCCAGTAGCAACACCTCCTTTAAAGGAGTAATGCCAGCACATATGCCCATTGTACGGGCTCCATATCGCTAGAAGTTGTGTTCGGTTCATCCGACAACTTCCGCCGTGAAAAGTTGATCTTCCATGTCGCCCGCTTAAGAGTAGCCATCAAGCACTATTGGGACGCTAAGCTTACCGCTTTAACGCAATACCGCATTATGCATCTCTAACACTTAAAATGCCCGTCCACGTGGCGCCATCTCATTAAAAGGAGTATTAGTGTTACTCGAGCACGGAAGAACGTGGACTGCCTTGACAGCCCCACACCTATCCGGCCCGCTTAGTCAAAGAACCTGAATAGGTCATTCAAACCCGGACACGGCTAGACGAGTCCGGCGCTTACTAGCGGCATACCCCATACAAGGGCTGCATGCATGTATAACAAGAGACAATAAAGCTCAATTTTATTCACTTCTTCAATCGCACTCTGCTTATTTAATATAAAGTACATCTTTGCATGATCCTTTTCTTTTAAACTAAGTTCCTCTCTTTACAGATGAACAACGTGCTACACCTGGCCCGTGATACGGCACAACGGAGACACAAGCGCAGACGCAGTAGGGACCCGCTGTAAGGATTCTTTTCAGATTAAGACCCGCGTAAACCTTTTTTTATCGTCTCTTGTTGATATACATCCCCGGATTCTCACTATAACCGAGGAGGAGGCTGGCATTTTGGCATTGGCCGCACCAGAATTTTTGCGCTGCACTGACACTGGGGCTTAGGGCATTATTTGCCTGCTTTTATAAAGACCGAATACCTTAGGGAGTGTTCGCATCTCGAGTTAGGCCTTATATGCATCAGCTCTCAATCATGTCTTTGGTCAAATGTTGGGTTTGCCTGCCCTGTGTTTTGCTGCCTTACGCCCGCTTTCATCGGCTAACGCGGCACCAAGAGAACTATCGCGATTGTGCCCCGTTCGCCGGCGAGCACCTTAGTAGAGAAAGCCAAAACTGATCGTCATGATATAGCGAGACTGGTCAACCACTGATGACTCATCGGAATGTTTAGAATTCTCCAGATTAACGAAGGACCGGTTTTCGGTCAGCACATACGCACTCGAATTCGGGAGAGGCGGTGCCTCGAGGCTATATAGTAGCCCCACCCTCGAACTCCTATGGCTAAGTGAAAGTGATAAAGCATTATAGTCCGTTGCCTAGTTTGCTACGCTACCACCTCCTTAACAGGACCAAGACGTTGGATTAGTGTGAAAAGTGCTTTTTTAAACACCCCAAGACTATGTGCGTGGGGGCTGAAGCCAAGGACTGCCATCTTTCAAAGTTATATATACATATACATAAACGGCCGATAAGGAGTAGTTTGCTACTTGAACGCACAAGTATAAAAAGCTCTTATATTATATTGAAACATTGTTTTCACAAATCATACATGTCATTTAAACATAATATCCTTCGAGCATCGCGTCTCTATTAAATGAGCGCCTGCAGACTTCCTCAAAGTAGTGCTCGCAGTACTCGGCTTCGTCTCAATCTTGGGATGCAACGTCGGAGGCCTTCATCTCGCCCAAGATGTCTTGACACGGGCCGAGCCATCCGCGCCCTCAATACACGCCGACCGCTTCATTGCGCCGATACGCGGTACCGCACCAAGGAACTGCTGCACTAAACCAAAATAACTCTTCGGCTGGGGTCCGGCCAGCCACAAATGAGTCATGACATGCTTCATGGCAAGTCCGGGTAGTCGATTCAGCTTGGCCCATTTGGCCAACCGATCGTCAACGGAAGAAGACGCCTCGACTATGGAATTGCGACCAATATAGCTCTTCTCTTCAGGCCCTTCCGCCCGGAAGTGCTCAATCGCGTTCGCAGCTTCGCCGCTAAGTCCAGATAAGCATCCTCCTAACTCCACAACTTATCCAATTGAGCATACTTTGATCAGTATGTTTCTCCGCAGCGTAAACAGTTTTCCGGCCGCAATTGCCCCGCCCGACTCAGCTCCTCCTTGAAGCTCTCAAAGCCGAACGGCATCCTTGATTCGGCGGTGGCCTTTTTCAGCCCTCTTGCTCCGCTTTGACGCTCCTTTCAAGAACCTCGCAGCGATCGGTAGTATTCTTCAACTTTCCGCCATATCGCCATTTCCTCTTGCTTCGGCAAAGGAGCAGCCCGCTCGCTTTTAGCTCTTCGCCGCCCTTAAAGCGCCGACATTATTTTCGCTTGCTCTTTCGCCGGGCGAAGTTCCGCCGCAGCTCCTCCACAAAGAACGGCACCATCTGCATTAAGGATACAAGTAGTAAGACATGGGCGCCAAGCTCCCTTACCAGGTGTCCGCAGAGAAGTCGATACCTTGTGACTCGTCAAACCGCTTATTGACCAGGCGATGTCCGTGATCCGCCTCGCCAAGTTGCCGCTTAGTTCGGCATATTCATTAGTCTGGCTGGCTACACGGACGCCCGCCACCTGTTTAGGAACGGAGATATGTTATAATCGAGATTTGATCCTCGCACGCTGTCAATTTTGACAACATACCGAGTCTCGTGGGCTACTATCTATACAGCGCATTCTATATGCATAATGCTCGAAGGTACATCATTTTTATGCACTCAAACCCCCGTCAAGAAGCTTTAACGGTTTCATGCAATCCGCTCTTCGCGGATGCAATTCTTACAATCACCGCATCCATTAGAGCACGGTGATCTTCGAGATAGCCGCCCGAAAGCAGATCATTCAGCTCCTCCGACCGCACGCCCGCTTGGCGCCGGACCTTCCGCCCCGCCGACTTGGGGAACCTCCGCGACGACACCTCGTGGTCGCCCACCTCGCACGAGGGTGTGACAGTGGAGGCGTTGCTCTCCATCGCCTCCGGAAGAAGATCCTCAAGACGAGCTCACGAGAAGGGCTGAGATCCGAACTACAAGGTACAATTTCGTTATCTTTAGAAATAAATACAGGATGTTCCTTATTTACAAGATCCCTTCTTTTTACTTACGGCTCATTGGAGGGCTGATCCCTTGGGGAAATCAGGCGGCTGGGTTGCTTCCCAACGCCGGACTCTCTGACGAAGATTTCTTTCCTCTCTTTGAGGCCTTGACCTCCGGATCTTTCCAAGCAGTCCTCTTCTCTCCTTGGAGGGTGGGACTTTTGATTCCTCCTTCCTCAGAAGCCTCCTTCATGGAGGCGGTGCTTCCCTCGCACCCCCTTCGCCTTTCTTCAATAGGCGCGGCCTTCAACATCTTGGCCAAGATGGGATCCGCGTGGTCTCCGGAGGGAGCCGACACCTTATTAACTTTGCCTTGGCTATCCCTCCTGCTCAAGAAACGGCTCCTTTAAAGGGCATACATATGATAAATGAAAGAACAGCCTGTCCAGCTACAGGACTACTTACTTGAGTATCTCGGGCGATTGCAGCTTAGCCTCAAGGCCCTCGGGCCAGTCCTGACACTTCTCTTGTGATCCAAGAACAGTTTATACATCTCCACAGGCGCCGTGCCCATAAAATTTTGAAGAGCTCGTGGTCCCTCCGGATTAAATTCCCACAAAGGAGGGGGCGACGCTTGCAGGCGAAGGCGCCGAATCAACATAACTCGCGCCATCGCAACCAAATTGATCTCTTTCTTGGAGGTCTCGAATACGGCCCTGCAACAAAGGAACGCCCTGGACGGCCCCCGCCAAGCCCCTTGTTGACCCATGACGCCACCGCTGTTGTGGACTGGCGGAAGGTGGAAGCGCCACCTTTTGGTGCCCCTAGGAGCGGTGATATAAAACCACTCCTGCTGCCACAAACCAATCTCCTCTTGAAAAGAGCCTCGGCCACGGAGCATCAAGACATTTGCTTATAACCGCCTCCGCACTCTCGCTTGTTGCCCTCGATCATCTTTGGCTCCACCTTGAAGGTCTTGAGCCACAATCCAAAGTGAGGGTAATATGGAGGAAGGCCTCACATACGACAATGAATGACGAGATATGGAGGATGGACTCGGATTCAAGTCATGGAAATCCAGCCCATAATAAAACATGAGCCCCGCACGAAGGGATCCGCGGGAAGCCTAAACCCAAGGAAGTGATACACTAACACCACGCTCTCGCCGGGCTCGGAGTGGGAATGACCTGCCCCGAGCAGGCAGCCTATGCGAGATCTCGCTGTTAGATACCCGCGCCTCGCAGCTTTAGCACATCTTCTTCTCGTGGACGGAGGAAGACATCCATCGGCCCGTCTGGTCGGAGCCGGACATCGCCAAGGTCCAAGCGCCTAAATCTTAAGCTTTGGGTGTTAGAACTCGAAGCGCGAGGCGAACTCGATGGAGGGTGTAAAAAGAAGAGGGCCTTGGTCTCATTATAAAGAGGTTGAATACCAAGAGTCCACCCCATGGGCGATTAAGACTCGCCTTTGATAGAGGAGGCATGCCGACGGGCACGGTTGGGTTACCAACGTCCGTATTGATGGGAATCTCGGAATAAGGGGGCACGATCTATGCTTTGATAAGACGTGCCAAGGAAACCACCTCGCTAGACACGCTGAGGTGGAACAGTAAAAAACAATTCATATAGAGACCTGGCCGCGGTGTGATGTCACACACGGAATACGTCAGCAGATCTGTGCAAAAATTATTCTCTCTACGGTGGTATGTGGAACTTGTTTTGCAGAGCCGGACACTATCCTTGTGTTCAAAACCTTCTATGAAGCATTCGGAGAAGGAACCCGCCTTGCAACGCCAAAGACAATATGCGCGCCGGACTCGTCGTCATTGAAGCCTGGTTCAGGGGCTACTGAGGGAGTCCTGGACTAGGGGGTGTCCGGATAGCCGAACTATCATCATGGCCGGACTCCAAGACTATGAAGATACAAGATTGAAGACTTCGTCCCGTGTCCGGATGGGACTTTCCTTGGCGTGGAAGGCAAGCTTGGCGATACGGATATGTAGATCTCCTACCATTGTAACCAACTCTGTGTAACCCTAACCTATCCGGTGTCTATATAAACCGGAGGGTTTTAGTCCGTAGGACGAACAACAATCATACCATAGGCTAGCTTCTAGGGTTTAGCCTCCTTGATCTCGTGGTAGATCTACTCTTGTACTACCCATATCATCAATATTAATCAAGCAGAGTAGGGTATTACTCCATTGAGAGGGCCCAACCTGGGTAAAAACATCGTGTCCCTTGTCTCCTATTACCATCCGCCTAGACGCACAGTTCGGGACCCCCTACCCGAGATCCGCCGGTTTTGACACCGACACCTCCTCTGGAGTGGCCTAGCTAGGCAGGCTCACGAGGAGCGGAGATATCAAGGCGGGGCAAAACCTCACGAGGCTCTCGTGAGGTGAGCCATGACGAACGACACCAGGCAGGCGCCAGCGTGCGCAGCGTCATTATTTCCTCTTTGGTGCTAAGGAGGCCACCGCAGGCGAAGAGTACCGAGGCATCAGGCAAAGGTTGCTATATTGGTGCAACGAGACCAAGACCAGGAGGATGGCAAGATGGAGGTCATCATGGAGCCCAAGACGGCGTCACCACCAGCTTTTGCAGTAAAGACCGCTTTTGTCGATAGCTTGTACTAGTTTTCCCTTCAAATTTACTCCGCCGTTGTTGACTCCTTCCCGCCGATATTTGGGAAGAGGACCAGGCCTATATAAGTAGAGCTAGCCACCATAGTAGAGGCATCCGATCTTAGCTTGATCCAACCCGATCGAGAGCCTACCCTAGCCATTAAGAACACCTCAACCTCAGGAGGTTGTTCTTCCCTTGTACTATTCATCATCAGGCCTAGAGGAAATCCACCACCACCACACTGGAGTAGGGTATTACACCACAACGGTGGCCCGAACTAGTAGAAACTTCGTGTCTTTCTGTGTTGCGAGTTCGTCGAGTTTGTCCGCGAGATCTGATACGTCTCCGTCGTACCTACTTTTCCAAACACTTTTGCCCTTGTTTTGGACTCAAACTTGTATGATTTGATTGGAACTAACCCAGACTGACGCTGTTTTCAGCAGAATTGCCATGATGTTGTTTTATGTGCAGAAAACAAAAGTTCTCGAAATGACCTGAAACCCCACGGGATGTCTTATAAAAAAATAATAAAAAATCCTCGCCAAAGATGAAGACCAGGGTGCCCTTACCCTGTCCACAAGGGTGGGGGGAGCGCCCCCCCTCCTAGGGCGCGCCCCCCTACCTCGTGGGCCCCCTAGAGACCCTCCAACGCCAACTCCAACTCTATATATTTGCTTTCGGAGAGAAAAAAATCAGAGAGAAGAAATCATCGCGTTTTACGATACGGAGCCGCCGCCAAGCCCTAAAACCTCTCGGGAGGGCTGATCTGGAGTCCGCCGGGGCCGGAGAGGGGATTCGTCGCCGTCGTCATCATCAACCATCCTCCATCACCAATTTCATGATGCTCACCGCCATGCGTGAGTAATTCCGTCGAGGCTTGCTGGACGGTGATGGGTTGGATGAGATTTATCATGTAATCGAGTTAGTTTTGTTAGGGTTTGATCCCTAGTATCCATTATGTTCTGAGATTGATGTTGCTATGACTTTGCTATGCTTAATGCTTGTCACTAGGGCCCGAGTGCCATGATTTCAGATCTGAACCTATTATGTTTTCATGAATATATGCGAGTTCTTGATCCTATCTTGCAAGTCTATAGTCACCTACTATGTGTTATGATCCGCAACCCTCAAGTGACAATAATCGGGACCACTCCCGTGATGACCTTAGTTTGAGGAGTTCATGTATTCACTATGTGCTAATGCTTTGTTCCGTTCTCTATTAAAAGGAGGCCTTAATATCCCTTAGTTTCCATTAGGACCCCGCTGCCACGGAGGGTACGACAAAAGATGTCATGCAAGTTCTTTTCCATAAGCACGTATGACTATATTCGAATACATGCCTACATTACATTGATGAATTGAGCTAGTTCTATGTCACCCTATGTTATGATGTTACATGATGAACCGTGATCCGCATAATTATCCATAATCGTCCGTGCCTACGAAGTTTTCCATATACTGGTTTACGCTTATTTACTTTCCCGCTGCTACTGTTACAACCACTACAAAATACCAAAAATATTTACTTTTGCTCGCACTACTCTTTTGTTACCGTTGCCACCACTATCATATTACTGTGCTACTAAATACTTTGCTGCAGATACTAAGTTTCCAGGTGTGGTTGAATTGACAACTCAGCTGCTAATACTTGAGAATATTCTTTGGCTCCCCTTTTGTCGAATCAATAAATTTGGGTTGAATACTCTACCCTCAAAAGTTGTTGCTATCCCCTATAGTTGTGGGTTATCAACACTAATTTTCAAGCGCCGCTGTCGGGAGCATAGCTCTATTCTTTGAGTCACTTGGGATTTATATCTGCTGGACACTATGAAGAACTTGAAAGACGCTAAGACAACAATTAATCCCTCAACTACGAGGGAGGTAAGGAACTGCCATCTAGCTCGCACTTGATTCACCTTCGTTATGAGTAAGCTAGCTACACCTAAACCTGCTTCATTATTCGCTCGATATGTCGATGTTATTGATGATGCCACTTCTGCTATGCATGATACTTATGATGAAACTGCTTCTATGCCTGATACTACTGTGCCCCTTAGTAAATTTCTTGATGAACAAATTGCTAGGGCTAGAGAAAAAGAAATTATTGAATCTGAATATAATGATGAAAGTGATGATGAAAATATGCCTGTTATTCCTGAGGGTTATGTTTTTGATATGGAATCTTCTGCCGCTATTCTAGCTTGCAAAGATAGATGTGAGCTCAAGAGGTTATTAGTTAAATGGAACAAGGAATCACTTAGAGATAAAATGAAACCCGACCCTGCTTTTGCAACTTCATCTATCTGTGTTCCTGATAAGGATTATGAATTTTCTGTTGATCCAGATATAATTACTTTGGTTGAATCTGATCCTTTTATGGCTATGAATCAAACTGTTAGGGACATCTTACTAAGTTAAATGATATAGTCGCCTGTTCACTAATGATGAGAGATCACGCTACTTTTATATACTCAAAATATTTCCGCTCTCATTAAAGGGTGATGCTAAGATATGGTTTAATTCTCTTGATCCTGGTTAAAAGCGTAGTCCCGTGATATGATTTATTACTTTTCTCGCTAAATATTTCCTTGCTCATAAGAAACAAGCTGCTTTGAGGGAAATATACAACTTCGTGCAAATTAAAGAAGAGAGTCTCCCACAAGCTTGGGGGAGGCTTCTCAAGTTACTTAATGCTTTGCCTGATCATCCTCTTAAGAAACCTGAAACACTTGATATCTTTTATAATGGACTAACCGATGCTTCTAGAGATTACTTGGATAGTTGTGCTGGTTCTCTTTTCAGGGAAAGAACACCGGATGAAGCTGAAATTCTATTGAATAATATGTTGACAAATGAAAATAATTGGGCACCTCCTGAGCCAGCTCCTAAGCCAGCTCCCGCTCCAATTACTGAGCCTATTCCTAAAGCAACTACGAAGAAGAGAGGTGTTCTATTCCTCAGTCCCGAAGATATGCAAGAGGCAAAGAAATCTATGAAAGAAAAAGGTATTAAAGCTGAAGATGTTAAGAATTTACCTCCTATTGAAGAAATACATGGTCTTAATCTACTGTCTGTCGAAGAAACATATGATCTCAATTCTTTATTTACTGAAGAACCTCCTGATCCCGATATCCCGACATAGGTAGTAAAGGTAAATTCTCTTTATAGATATGATAAAGCTGAAGTCCCTCCTACTAAAATTGCTAGTCAGTGCTTGAATGAGTTTCATAGCTTTATGTTTAAGCAAGACGACTTCAATGCTTATTTTGGTAGACAATTAAAACAAAATGCTTATATGATTAGACGCTTGGGTGATTATATGGCTAATATTAAAGGTGAACTTAAACTTGTTAGCAAACATGCTTCTATGGTTACCACTCAAGTAGAACAAGTACTTAAAGCTCAAAAAGAAGTGCCTGATGAAATGAATAGTAAGAAAAATGATTATGATGTTAGAGTGGCTACTAGAACTGGTAGAATGACTCAGGAACCTTTGTATCCTGAAGGCCACCCTAAGAGAATCGAGCAAGATTCTCAGAGAAATAATATTGATGTTCCTAGTTCTTCTAAAAAGAAGAAAAAGAAAAATGATAGAACTGTGCAAACTTCTAGTGCACCTATTGCTGAACCACCTGATAATCCAAATGATATATCTATGTGTGATGCTGAAACACAATCTAGTAATGAACATGAACCTAATGAAAATATTAATGATGATGTTCATGATGATGCTCAACCTAGTAATGATAATAATGTAGAAACTGAACCTGCTGTTGATCTTGATAACCCACAATCAAAGAATCAACGTTATGATAAAAGACTTTGTTGCTAGGAAACATGGTAAAGAAAGAGAACCATGGGTTCAGAAACCCATGCCTTTTCCTCCGAAACCATCCAAGAAAAAGGATGATGAGGATTTTGAGCGCTTTGCTGAAATGATTAGGCTTATCTTTTCGCGTATGCGATTAACTGATGTGCTCAAAACAAATCCTTATGCTAAATATATGAAGGATATCTTTACTAATAAAAGAAAGATACCGGAAGCTGAAATTTCCACCATGCTTGCTAATTATACTTTTAAGGGTGGAATACCAAAGAAACTTGGAGATCCCGGAGTACCTACTATACCTTGCTCCATTAAAATAAATTATATTAAAACTATTTTATGTGATCTTGGAGCCGGTGTTAGTGTTATGCCTCTCTCTTTATATCGTAGACTTGACTTGAATAAGTCGACACCTCATCAAATATCTTTGCAAATGGTCGATAAATGACCTGCTATATCAGAGCGACGGACCTCAAATACCGATCTCTCGCCTTAGTGTCATCCCCGGATCAAGAATGCCGACACCACACAAGACTTTCGGAGGATTTATAACAGAGTAGCAATCACACACTTATTACAATCGAATGTCTCAAGAGAGAACTTAATAAAATAAATATGGCTTAAGGCCATCTAATAACGATAACAATGGAAGGCTTGGAAGAATAAGCGAGTCCATCAACTCCAACGGCATCACCGAGTATAGAACCACGACCTAAACACCATACTGTTGTTCGAAAAGTCTCGCAACATGAAACGTTGCAGCCCGAAACGGGTCAAGACATGGAATATGCCGCAATGTAACACATAGAGAAAATAATGGAAGAATAAGCCTATACTACATGCATATTTGGCTGGTGGAAAGCTCTATGGTTACAGTTTTTATAGTAAAGCCAATTTTTCCCTTGCAAAGGAAAAAATTTATTTAACTATCATGGTGGTTGTTGAACATTGAGAATGGTTGACAGCATTCTCAATCCCAATTAAAAGTACCCATTAACAACCCAACAATATTAATTAGAGTAACATGATGAGATTCACATGATAATCCAAGTACTAGATACTCAAGATGTCCATAACCGGGGACACGGCTAACCATGATTAGTTTATACACTCGCAGAGGTTTGTGCACTTTTCCCCACAAGACTCGATCTCCTCCGCTTGATTTCTCGACTACATGGTGTTTGAGAAACGGATGACCGAGACATAGTCTTTCAGAAGCGCTAGCACCTTACATGTGGGTAGACCGTACCAACCTACAACCCCTACATCAGCTAGTCTACCCGTAAGAGTTCACAAAACTTAGTCAACTATGCTAGAGCCTATAGTAGCATGTGGCTGCACACTGAAGTTTCTAGCATGAATAATCTCATGATCCCTTTGAGCCTGGGTGGCGGTCCGAAGTAATACAGGCAAATCCTGATAGAAACCAGGTGCCTCAATCCACCCAGATGTGTGTTTAAGTTGCCACCTTAAATAAACCATTAATTTAACAATCTCACATCCGTCATGGAATTCACTCACCCAATCCACGTCTACTAGCATAGCATGGCATAATAAGCAAACGTAGAAGTAACTCCCAAGGGTTTGATAATAAAATAGGTAATAGGTACTACCTCAATCTACTTCCCATCCCACAATTTAATTAGATCCTAATCATGCAATTGTTTGAGGATAGATCTAATGCATAAAAACTGGGTAGTAGAAAAGGTATGATCAAAGTGTTACTTGCCTTGCTGATGATCCGCGAAACCTAGAGACTCAAGTAACAGCGGCGACGGGTATTCTATTGCGCATAAACAAGCATACAATAAGTACTCATCTAATGCATGTAAAACTCAAGTAGAAGATCTAACCAGATAGTTCAACTTAAGATCTCTGGTTTGCAAAAAGAATCAAATCAAACGAAGCAACGAAAGTCAAACGGCGGAAGAAAACAGCTCTGTTTTACTAATCTGGCTCTAAGTCAAATTTTCCAGTAGCAAAAACTTGTTTAAGTAGGTTATTCGGAAAAGGGTTTCGAGATTTAAACTCCAGCGCTTGAATCGCCTCGATTTCGATAAACGAGTTAAAGGTTATACTAAAACGAAAATCGGACCAGAATCACGATCGTAAAAATCACGAATTAAATCCGAGAAAAGAAAAATGATTTAATGTGTTAACGAACGGACGCTCGTTAACTAAACTAATCGACGAACGCGTTCAAGAAACGAACGAACGAACGAACGCTCGTTATTCAACCTAAACGAAAAAACCGATCTAAGAAAAACGAAACTAAAAACTGAAAACCAAAGAAAACCGCCCGGCTTTTTAGAAAACCGCGCACGGTTTTCGAGGCGGCAATAACATCGGCAATGGGTCCGCGAGTCGGCGGAGGCGGCGGCGGGTCCGCAAGGTCGGGCGACGGCGGCGGGTCGGCGGGCGGCGGCGGGGGTCCGCGGTGGGTAATGGGGATCGGCATGGCGGCATGGCGGCGGCGGGCGGCAAGTGGGCGGCGGGCGGCACAAGTAAGGGCGGCGGGTCGGGCGGTGCTGGGTTAGGTTTGCCTCGGTGGGCGGGCTTATAAAGCCACTCGCCGAGTCCCAAGGACACGGCCCAGAGGTTTGTTATGCTGCTTTTTTAAATAATTCCGCCTGTAAGAAAAATAAAAAGAAATACTAAACGGACTCCAAAAATCCCGGAATAAATTTTCCCCGGCTTCTAAAATCAAGCTGGACTAGATGAACATTTATTTGGGACCTAAATGCAATTTTGAAAAATGCGCATTTTTCCTAAATTCAAATAAAAGGCTTAAAACTCCAAAATAAAATCTTATTTGATTTTATTATTAAATCTTCATTATTTCTTTATTTTGGGAAAGTCATTTTATTCCTCTCTCATATTTTGGTATTAGAAATAATTGAAGATAAAATAATTAAAATCAAATGATCCTATTTTCAAAATTTGAGAAAACTCAAATATGAAAATAACGTAAATCCCCAACTCTCTCGTGGGTCCTTGAGTTGTGTAAAATTTCTAGGATCAAGCAAAATGCAACAAAAATATGATATGCAATGATGTTCTATGTATAACATTCCAAATTGAAAATTTGGGATGTTACAAACCTACCTCTTAAGATGAATCTCGCCTCGAGATTCGGGTTGGCTAGAAAATAGTTGAGGGTGGTCCTGCTGCATCTTCCTCTCGCCTCCTGTGTGGCTTCATCCTCGGTGTGGTGGCTCCACCGAACTTTGCAAAACTTAATGACCTTGTCAAGGGTGACTCGGCTGGCATACTCTGTAATCTTAACCGGTTTCTCCTCGAGGTCAAATCGTTATTCAACCGAATCGCCTTAGTGGCACAAAGATTCTCGGTGGTATATCCGCCATCTCGCATGACACTTCTTCAATCGAGAAACATTAAACACGCCATGAACACCTACAAACCTTCGTAATTCCAACTTGTACGCAACTTCTCCCAAAGCGCCCAAAACTTTGTATGGTCCCACAAAACGTGGCGCTTAATTTTCCTTTAACACCAAAACGCTTAACTCCTCAAGCGGAGATATCAAGATAAACTCGTCTCCGACTTCAGATTTTGTTTCCTTGCGCTTTGAGTCCGTGCATAGCTCTTCCGTCTTGATCGGGCTACCTTGAGCCTATCGCTAATTAACTTTACTTTCCGCTCGCACTTTAATCAAATCCGTCCAAACAACGGCGGACTCCAACTTCATCCCACAACAACGGGTCCTCGCACCTCCTTCCGCATAAGGCTTCGAAGGGGCCATCTTCAAACTGGTTTGGTAGCTATTGTTATAAGAAAACTCCGATAGGGCAAGTTATCATCCCAACTTGATCCATAATCCAAAGCACATGCTCTCAAAGATATCCTCTAAAATCTGGTTGACTCTCTCTGCTTGTCCATCCGTCTGAGGATGAAAAGTTGTACTAAACTCCAGTCGGGTTCCCAAAGTTTCATGCAACTACTTCCAGAACTTTGAGGTGAATTGGGTTCCTCTATCGACACGATACTCCTCGAACTCCATGCAAGCATACAATCCTAGTCATGTATATCTTAGCCAATTTGGCAATCGTTATAGGTAGTCTTTATCGAATGAAATGAGCTACCTTCACAAACGATCGACTACAACCCAAATCGAGTCATAGCTCGAACGAGTCCTCAAGAATCCCGTGATGAAATCCATGCCTAGTTTATCCCACTTCCATTCGGTATAGGCAATGGTCAGAATAATCCTCGCCGCTTCGATGTTCTCGCCTTTACCTCGACATACATCACAGCATCGCTACATACTCGCAATATCCTTCTTCATTCCGGTTCACCGTAAAGTATCCTTCAAATCCAAATACATCTTGGTATTTCCGGTGGATCGAATACGGCTAATCATGTGCCTCTTGCAAAATCAACTTTCAATCTCCGGATCACTTGGTACGAACGCGTCCTCAAACCATAAGGTATCGTGCTCATCCTCACGAAATCCCTTTGCTTTTCCTTTGTTCATCTTCTCCTTAATAGAAGCAACTTCCTTATCTCGTCCTTTGAGCTTCTCGATTTTGTCCATCAAAGTAGATTGAATCTCCAATGTCGCTACATAGCCTCGCTGAACTATTTCCAAACATAGCTCCCAAATTCCTCGGCTAATTCCTTTGGTAAACCTCCGTCATTAGGATGTTAATATGACTCTTACGGCACAACGCTGCCCGCTACCACGCTAGCCTTTCCGGTGGTAGTGCAATCTCATGTCATAATCCTTGATGAGCTCCAACCATCTTCTCTCGCCGAGATTTAACTCCTTCTGCGTGAAGATGTACTTCAAACTCTTGTGATCCGTGATACACCTCACAATGATTTCCAATGAGGAAATGTTCCATGTTTTCAACGCATGCACTACGGCTGCTAACTCCAAATCATGTGTGGCATAGTTTAATTCGTGAGGTTTCAGCTGTCGTGAAGCATACGAAACAACTCTTCCCTCCCCGCATAAGCATCGCTCCAAGTCCTCGACGTGAAGCGCCGCAATAAACTTCAGAATCGCTGCTTTGGTCCGCAGGATTAATACCGTGAGGTAACCAAACGCTTCTTCAACTCTTGGAAACTAGCCTCACACTCCTCGGTCCAAATAAACTTGGTATCCTTCTTCAACAATTCTGTCATAGGCTTCGCAATCCTCGAGAAATTCTCAATGAATCTCCGTAGTATCCTCGCGAGTCCAAGGAAACTCCGGATCTCTCGACCGTTGTTGGCGCTTCCCGATTTGTTACAAAGGGCAACTTTAGTGGGGTCTCATCGCTATACCTTCTCCGGATATAACATATCCAAGAAATCCAACTTCCTTCAACCAAAACTCACACTTGCTGAACTTGTCATATAACCGGTGTTCTCTCGAGCTTCGAGTACCAAACGCAAATGCTCCTTATGTTCTTCTTCACTCTTCGAGTAAACCAAAATATCATCAATGAACACCACTTATTTAACTTATCCAAAACTCCATAACCACTTTGTTCATCATGTTCATAAAATAGGCAGGTGCGTTAGTTAGACCAAATGACATAACGGTATACTCATACAGCCCTGCACTGTGGTAAAAGTCGCCTTAGGTATATCCTCGCCTCGAATCTTCAATCGATGGTACCCGATCGCAAATCGATCTTGGAAAAACCTTAGCTCCTTGCAATTGGTCAAACAAGTCATTGATCATCGGCAGTGGGTACTTGTTCTTAATGGTCACTTCATTCAATCCTCGATAATCAACAACCATTCTTAAAGATCCATCCTTCTTCTCCACTAGAAGTACTGGTGATCCCCAAGGCGAAGAACTTGGGTGAATAAAACCTTTATCCAGTAACTCCTTAATCTGCTTCTTAATTTCTCCAAATCTTGGGCCGCATCCTATACGGTCTCTTAGATATCGCCAAAGGCTCGGCAAGAGTTCAATCAGAATTCAATCTCTCGTCCGCGGCATGCCCGGCAACTCTTCCGAAACACGCCGGGTAATCCTTACCACCGGTACTTCCTCCCGCACAACTCCTGTAAGGAATTTACATGTGCTCTCCTCGCTCATGTCGTGATACAAACTTGATTCTCCTCCTTCGGGTGGTAAGCAAAATTGACTTATGGCGCAATCTATGTTCCTCCATACTGATAACCAATCCATGCCTAATATCACATCCAATCCTTGTGATTCCGTAACTATTAGGTCCGAGGGTAATACATAGTGTCCAATCCTTAATGGCATCGATCACACCATATACTAGCCATGTATTCTCGCTTCCCGGTGAGGTTACTAGCATGGGTGACCTAAGGGCTTGGGTTGGTAGTTTATACTTATACACAAATCCCTTGATATGTATGAATGCGATGCACCAAGATCAAAAAGAACAACCGCAGAAAAGTCTTAACCAAAAACTTACCTACATGCGCCCTGGCCGAGCTTCAACCTCCTCCACGGTAACGTGGTTCACTTGTCCCCGCTGAAAGGGTTCGACTTCTTTCCGAGCTTCCATTGCCATTTCCATTTTGGCCTTCTCGACAATCATTTGCATAATGCCCACCTTACGGCACTTAAAGCAAGTAATATGGCTCAGTCTACCTTGGATGGTGTTGACGGGTTGGTGCGGTTTTGTCCATTGCTTCCTCCATTCCTGCTCCCATTCTTGGCGCCATTATGGTTGTGCGAGCTACCCTCCGTGGGTATGCTGAAATTGTCCTCCGGCTTCGGGTAAAGTGAAGTTTCACGAGCTCCGTAGTTATTCTTCCCCGTCCATACTTTCTCTTGCATCGTCAATCTGCTGTCGCTTCCTTCAATCATAAGAGCACGATCTACTAACTCTCCGGTAGTTATAGAAGGTGGCTACCATCAACTGCATGCTCAGCTCATCATTCAGTCCTTCTAGGAACTTCTCCCGCTTAGTTGCGTCTGTAGTAACGCTATCCGGGGCATAACATGCTAACTTATCAAATCATCCACATATTGGCCAACCGTCCGCCCTCCTTGGCGTAAGTTGCGAAACTCACGCTTCTTCATGGCCATAGCTCCCGCTGAAACTGATCCCATGTGATGTTGTTCATCGGGTAAGTGGCTGTAAAATTCTCCCACCATGTCCGCCGGGTCCTTCAAGCCGATGTGCGGCAAATTTCACCCTTTCTCCATCTCGTACATCCTGCAGTGGTCAACTCCCTCCCTATCTTACGGAGCCAATCATCCGCAATAATCGCTCGGTGCTACCTGGAAAACACCGCGGATTCAGCCTTAAGAAACGGGTCAAACACTACTAGGAAAAGGCCTACTAATGGCGCACAGTTTTGTTTACTAATGGCGCACTACCGTGCGCCATTAGTAGCACGCCATTAATTTTTATTAATGGCGCACCACCGTGCGCCATTAGTATCTGATATACTAATGGCGCACCGGCAAAGGCGCCATTAGTATGTAACTCCATGCGCCATTAGTATGCCTCTCGGGGCCATATGTAACCATGTGTTTGTCACACTAATGGCGACTCGCCTTGATGCGCCATTAGTATCCTTTGGCATACTAATGGTGCACTCGCCTTGAAGCGCCATTAGTATGAATATCCGGTTTTTTTGCTTTTCTGATTTTTGCACAGTGTTACAAAATATATTATTGGACAGAATATAGACAAGAAGACACAAGAACATCAGATTCATCGAATACAATAGAAGATTAGTCTCCTAATACAATTCATCATATTAGTCTCCTAATTCAAAAGACCGAACAAAGATAAAACATTACAAGTCTCAAGACCGCGAGTATCGAGTTTGTCTTCACATTACAAGTTGATATCGATCATCTAAACTACCATCACATAAAAGAGAGTTGTGGTCATCACGATGAGCATCATCGCGATCAAACTGGTCCTCATCCGTTCCTCCAACGCCCCTCCTCTCTCCCGCTAGATAGAGGGCATATCTAGATTCGCCTCCGCCCTAGTGGTGTACCTTTGTAATCTCATATCGCTGAACGGTGAACCTGTCTCCGACACTCCTCCTAGTCGTCAGAGACTCAAGGAACCTTACCCTTGTACACAACATACGACGGCATCTCTATGCACAAGCCAAACAATGCATAATACATAAGCAATATGTAAGTATGCAACAAAAGGATCGAAAGAGAAAAGCAAGACTTTAGTAGCACGATTCATGGTCCTACTAATAAATAGCACCGATTACATCTAAGTTGAACGACTGTCCAAACCAAAGAGACATACTAATTCATTAAAGTTTAATTACAACATGAGCTAATCAATGTTTCGAACTACACATCACTACTTTCGACTCGACTCATCGGACAGAGCGTGGATGAAGCCGCCGTCTGTCGTGATGGTCATGAAATCGCGGTCGTTGTCACCCTGCATTTGTAGCGTTTCATCTATCTCACCGTTGGACGGTTGATATCCGAGGAAGAACTGCCCGAGGTATGAAGGACATCTTGATGGATGATGTCCGCAAACTCCGATCGATGCGAAAGAATTTTGTCCGAGGTCCGCGCCCGGACCGCCGACAAGCTCGCGCCCAATCTTTGAGATTATCCGCATCGGTTGATGATGGTCCTCACGATCGCCTCGCATGTGATGGAGGGCGAGTAGGCATCCTTCCGACCGCCAGCGGCTGCTTGACACAGCAGAACTTCAGATTGTGTGAGAACATGTGCTTGCCGATTTTACGAACTGCCCTGGTGAAGGTGCTCCAGATTTGGCATAGCCGGGAGAACATCATCAAGAACTTTCTTGACATTTGTGTAGTCTATCTTGAGTTACGGTTCGGTTAAATACGTGGCCATGGAATATTTCAGCTTAAGAGGATGAGTGTGCAATGTGTCACCGCACGTAACACGGAATGTTAGAAAAAAGAACGATCAAAATCTAAGAAATCATATGTTACGGGCGGTTAAGGGATGACTTACTCGGAAAGTAAGCCACAAGGAAGTTATCCTTATCTGGTTTGCCAAATGACGCCCGAGGTGTGAACTCGCAACTTGGCGATCCCAGCGTTGTTCAAGTGCTTAGCATGCATGTAGAAGGGGTCGACTATCACGATGTCCGGGTCTTGTCTCTAATGATCCGCATCTCCATACTCAAATAAAACAGCCGAACGAAGGTGTAGTGCAGCAGATGAAGGTTAAACATAGCAAAGATGTCATCAAACCGCAGGACGATCGTACTTCGATGTCGCCATCCGCAAAGCTCCTTGCCCTCCGCACCTTGGCCACGAAACCGGTATGCCACATCATTCTCTCTCGACGCCGCTTCTCCAAAGAAAGAACATTGTCGCAGACTCCGTGATAGCACCGGTTGCAGATTCAGCATATTTGGCGGTAGCATCGCCCTACCCGCCACATGCACCCTCCTCGAGATATCCTTAGGTGAAGGTGGCCCGCCCCGAGCACGGATCGAACTCGGTGCCGGCTGGCTCGCACCGCGCCTTTTTAGTCTTTGCTTTCCGCCCCTTCTTCTTGATCTCCGTAATGGGACCGAAGTTCTGCTCACTGCACCGCTTTTGAGCGTGTTGGGGCTGATAATATTTCGCACTCAGCTATCTCGAGGCTCGGTGAAGGCCGAGCCTGAGGCGCCTCCCGAGAACTGAACGCCGACGACGCCTATTGCAATTGATTTCTCCGCCGCATCAGCTAGATTGCGGTCATCTTGGTTGGGTTCTTGAGAAAGAGGCCCGCAGAACTCGCCGCCGCATCCATGTTTGGCAAAGTACTTATCGACTTTGGTAAATGTACCGTCGTCGTTGAAATGCCGCCGTCCGGATCCTCGTGCCATAGGGTTGTCCGGATCCGTGCCATAGAGATGTCCGACATAGGATGTCCGCTGTTGTCCCCGCCTCAAACGAATCTGGCTCTTCGCCAAAGCAGCGACAGTTTACGCAGCGCCGAGGGTCATCTCATCTTCTTCGCTGGCCCAGCTGGTCGAACCGAGGTAACACTCGTCGCAGCCCGGCAGCACCAACCACTTCAACCCTATACACTTTGGGTGGCATCGGATTACCGTGGAACATGCGGTTGCCCGTTGAACGATTCTTCCTTGGCGACATCGACCAACTCGGCGCCCACGGCGCGTAAGAGTGCAAGGAACGCCGGCGGTGCCTCGCGAAAACATGTACAGGTGTCGTGGAGGCCTACCAAAGGCAAGGAGATGAAGTCATCGGCCGAGAGGCTTAGTTACCGTGATGCCGCCGAGGTCGGCTAATGTCGAGGCACCGCCAACGGCGGCGCGGTAATCGACGAAGGGGGAGCTTGTCGGCGAGGTGCCGCCGGCGACACCCGGTGCATTAAGCTCAATGCCCGTGCCGGGCGCCGGAGACGAATACCGCCCGCCGGAGACACCAATGGCGCCGCCACGGAGACACCAATGGCGCCGCCAAGGCTACCAGGCGAAGTTATCGCCGTGAAGCCGGGAACCGGGAGGCCCCCTGGCCGCTTCGCAATCCACGTCGCCAGCCCATGAATCAACGTAGGCACCATGGCGTTGAGCTTCGCTCCCAGATTGTTGTTCCACTTGCTTTGGACAAGCTCCTAATCCGCGCCACTTGTGCCTTGAGTGCTTCAACCTCGCTGCGGCCCGGCTTTCCGAGCTGGCCTTTTTCTCCTTCCGCACACCAGCGGTATAGTATGACCTCATTTTGTGGAAGTTTTGCCGCCACACGACTAGTCGACATCGGCTTAGTGAGCTTATCCTTGCTTTTCATTATGTTCAACGCCCTATTTAAAGGGCTGTCGAAAGGGAGCTCTAAGACGACCCCGCCTCATCGCTTTCAGCTTCGCGAAGGAACGTGAACCATTTAGAAATATTGGGATTAATTAGAGTGCAACCATATGGAGCTAATTACGCGGGGGTGTATTCCTTACCGAACAAGCTCAAGCGCCTGGTCTTCGGATCCGTGGTAAGCTCCTTTGTTATCGGGTCCTCCTTGTACCGGCCCCGACATAGTTCCCGGTCTGCTTGTTACCGCTGTATTTCTCGGCGGGCGGTAGGCCTTGCTCGGCACGCCCGCGCCCTCCTTGTCCCATATAGGCTCCGCCACTCAGAATCGCCGGACCGAAGTTTGTGTTCCCTAAGTTCAACTCCCGTGATTTCTTTCCCCCATCGACTTGATTCGGAGGTTGCACCGGTCGAGCACTTGATCTTGAACTCCTTGTACTCATCTTCGCTCATCAAAGGATATTTCGCCTTAATCTTCTCATAACTATCACCTTTATCAATCATTTTCTTCACCGCTTCTCCAAGTAGACAGGCCGTGCTCATCTTTGTGAGGGCTGCACTGTTCACTTTATTCCCCGAGAGGCGGTGTTTTCAAATCGCGGGAACTTGTATCGCTCGTGCAGCTTCGTGGAAGAGGAGGTTGCGCAAATTCCTCGGTCCTTATGCCTAAGGTTCTCGGTGTTGATCGAGACGGTATGTAACGCCCTCGATGCGGCTATATCTCCCACGTGTCAAAGCACGACTTAGAGGCATAACCGCATTGAAAGCAATGTCGCAAGTGAGGTAATCTTCACACAACCCATGTAATACATAAGGGAAAGAGATACATAGTTGGCTTACAATCGCCACTTCACACAATACATGAGTAAAGCATTACATCATACAGATACAATCAAGGTCCGACTACGGAACCAAAATAAAAGAAGACTACCCCAAATGCTACATGATCCCCGATCGTCCCAACTGGCTCCACTCTTGATCAACTCAAACGAAACAACACAATGAACAAGATCTTCATCGAGCTCCTCCTTGAGCTCGGATGCGCCACCCGCACGGTTTCATCGGCACCGCAAACTGGTTTTGAAGTAATCGTGAGTCACGGGACTCAGCAATCTCACACCCGCGAGATCAAGACTATTTAAGCTTATGGGTAGGAGAAGGTAGTGAGATGGAGCTGCAGCAAGTTTACTAGCATATCCGTGGCTACATTTGCAAAGAGAGCGAGAAGAGAAGGCAAAAGCACGGTCGAACAACTATGATCAAGAAGTGATCCTAGAACAACCCACGCAAGCATAACTCCAACATCGTGTTCACTTCCTGACCACGAGAAGAGACCATCACGGTTACACATGCGGTTGATGTATTTTAATTAAGATCAACTTCGGTTTTCTACAACCGACATTAACAAATTCCCATCTGCCTCATAACGCGGGCACGGCTTTGAAAGATAATACCCCGCAGGGTGTCCCAACTTAGCCCATTATAAGCTCTCACGGTCAACGAAGGATATTCTTCTCCCGGAAGACCCGATCAGTCTCGGAATCCTGCCACAAGACATTTCGGCAGAATAAAACAAGACCAGCAAAGCCGCCTGAATGTGCCGACAAACCTGATAGGATCTGCACATATCTCGCTCGTGGCACACGGATGAACACTACGACGGCAACCGAAGATACCCCAAGTTGCCTCGGGCGGCACCGCAAGTGGTTTAATTTGGACCAAGACTCGAGGAGCACCGCCCGGGGTTAAAATAAAGATGACCCTTGAGTCTGCAGAACCCAAGGGAAAAAGGCTTAGGTGGCAAATGGTAAAACCAAGGTTGGGCTTTCTTTGGAGGAATCTTATTCAAAGCGAACTGTCAAGGGGGTCCCATAAATCACCCAACCGTAAGGAACGCAAAATCAAGGAACATAACACCGTATGATGAAACTAGGTGGCAAGAGTGGAACAAAACACTGCATAAGGCCGAGCCTTCCACCCTTTACCAAGTATATAGATGCTAATTAAATAAGATATATTGTGATATCCCAACAAGTAAACATGTTCCAACAAGGAACAACATCTCCATGTTTCAACAAGGAACAAACTTCATCTTCACCTGCAACTAACAACGCTATAAGAGGGGCTGAGCAAAGCGGTAACATAGCCAAACAACGGTTTGCTAGGAAAGGATGGTTAGGGGCTTGACATGGCAATATGGGAGGCATGATATAGCACGTGGTAGGCATCGTAGCATAGGCATAGCAAAAGAGCGAGCATCTAGCAAGCAAAGATAGAAGTGATTTCGAGGGTATGGTCATCTTGCCTGAAATCCCGCAAGGAAGAAGAATGAATCCATGAAGAAGACAAAAGGATGTAGACGAACGAATCCTCACAACTCCGGAACGAAACCGAAGCTAAGCGAGAAGCAAACCGGAAAGAAGCAAACAACATAGTAAACAACCACCACATGAACATGGCATGATGCACAATCAAGTATGATGCATGTCCGGTTTAAATATGCATGGCATGGCAATATGCACAAACAAAACTACAAGTTAAATGGAGCCCAATATGCAACGAGTTGCATATTGACAAAACACCACATCAATTATTTAGTTCTCTCTCGGTTATGTACCCAACAATGTTAAATATTGGTTAACATGGCAAGTGGTGAAGCATAACAAAACTATACCATCTAAACAATTTAAATGGGGCCGGATATAACAAACAACAAATCCGGTAAATCCCCATATGCATTTAGCAATTTAATGCAAACACAATTTTAAACATTTTAATGTTGTTAACATGATGCGGATGACATATACAAGTTTTATGCAATTTTTATGAAAATGTTGACATAAGCATGTTATGAAGCATTTGGTCACCATGGCGGAACGAAAGGGGTGCCACGGTAACGACAACGAAAATGGTGCCACGGCAACATTCCTATGATCCGACAACTCGTTGAGATACCGGTGCAAAAGAGCAAGTGTGCGGATGTGCGGAACATGCAAAAGATGGTGGGGTGCTCCCGACTACCGGGTTCCCACGGGTCGACGGCATGGCAAACGAGGAACGTGCAAAGACAATTCGATCACGGTGCAAAACTCGAGCATCTCATACAACACACAAGCATTCGGTCCACGGTCGGTCGTCTCGGGGTTATACCTTCAAAGCGTGCATTTCGAGGCGGTTCACAAATGTCGAGGGAAGTAGTCGTTCTCGCGGCGGTAGTGGAAGTAGTGGTACACGTTCGTTTTCAAGGAGGTACTTGAAGAATCCAACGTCTTCGGGGCGATGGTAGTGGTACACACGACATCGAGGTACTTGTCGGTCCGGTCTTGGCGGTGTAGATGTACACGGTGTCGGGGTACTTGTCGCATCACCGGTCGTAGTCGTACATGTTCGGCGAATCGGGCGATCCATGTACTTGGCGCTCCGGTCTCTGTAGTCGCATTTAGGCATCCGCTGAACTTGGCGAATCCACGAAGGCATCTCGGCTCTGGTTGCTGCGGAAGCCAATGACGACAAGGGTCGAGGGCGAGGTACAAAGAACGAGGCGACAAGGACGGGATCCGACAACATGCGGCTCGCAGATCGATGCGAGGCGCTGGAAGCAGCTTCCGGCGCGGGGTCGGAGGAGCTTGGGCGCGGGACGGCGTCCTGGTGGCGTTGGCGCTCCTACCGGCGTGGAGGACGACGACCGCAGGCGCAAAGCAGGGGAGCAGCAGATGGACTTGGCATGATACGAGGGGCTGGATCCGAGCGGGACTTGCAGTGGCAGCGAATCGGGTCGGAGGCGAGCACGAGATGGCATCGGGGAGGGTGCAACAGTTGCTGCTGCCTGCCTGGCGGAGGCGAGATCCGCCAAGGAGCTCATGAAGGGCGGCGCTGGGTAGATGAGGAGGCGGGCGAGGAGAAGTCGGGAGGAGAAGGTGCGGGAAGGCGGCAAGGCGGCCTGAGGGGTCGCCAAGGGTGGTGGAGCTTTGCAGCGGGAGAAGCATAGGGAGGGGCGGTGCGAGGGTTGCCTCCTCTCTCCCTCGTGAGAGGCGGGCGCCAGGAGGAGAACGAAGGAGAGAGCTGGGGATCGGGAGAGTGTGGTGAGGGGCTAGGGTTAACAGTGGGCTGGTGGGCCTCGGCTAGCTGCACTAATGGGCCGGCCTAGATGGTCGCACTCCAAGAGGTCGGCTGAGCTGGCTCTCTTCTCTGTCACTCTAAAAGAAGAAGAAAAAGAAAACAGAGATAAGAAAGAAAAGAAAGGGAGGTTAGGGGAAGAAGTTGGACACACGGATAATTTTCCTGGACTCACAAAAATAAGCTTGATCCAAGAAAATAGAAAGTGAACGTGGGCGTGGAGTTGAATTCCACCTCATTTGAATTTAATTCAAATGAGTGTGAGAAAGAAGTGGGTATTCGGTATGTCCAAAAATGTTGAGAAATTTGGTGGAGCTCGGGAAAATGATGAAAGAATTATGGACAAGGTTGGAGACCAAGAATTGAGATAACAAAGGCATTGGGATTTATTTGCAAGTGTGTTATGGTGATTTCCAAATTAAAGAATTATTTAATATAGCTCCCTAATATTGGGACGATATGTTATAAAGATAAGTCACCCTTCCCTCGACTTAAATAGATCAACGATCTATGCAATTTATTAGTTGAGTTGAGATGCAAAGATTAATGACATGATGCAATGCAAAAATAAAAGGGCAGGCACAGATGAAACATACGGCGAAACCCGGAATATATGGAAGTCTTCTCGAGCATCGGTCTCGGGGCGTTACACGGTGCTCCGGAGAATGCACCCGAGCTGAACCGAGTACCCCTTGACTATATGTTTGGGCTCCGATGGATTCCCGTCGGAGTCCACTTGAGTGAATTCCTCCTTGACAGTAAGCGGAGCGATTCGGACGCCGGTCCTTCCTTTGCTTCTTCGATTGGCTGCCATCCGTGTGTGCGCCGCCATCATCGATGGTGGCATCCTCGGCGGCACCATCGGTGGTGTCATCCCGATGCCACTAGGGGTTGTGTAATCAGGATCGGTGTCTTCCGCAGGCGCCCTCATAGCGTGAGGTTGTTCTCCTCTCCGGACAGCTCCTGAATTGCTTGTCGCCTCAACCACCGGCCTCATCGCTAGGGCCATGTTTCGCTCTAAATAGGAAAAAGTTTGGTCAAAAGTTGGTTATTGTCAAGGAACAAGATCATGGTCTCATCATTTAGGGTTTGTCGACACCGAGGAACCCTAAAAGCCTAAGCTTTCATCATTTAGGGTTTGTCGACGCCGAGGCACCCTAAAAGCCTAAGCGTACATCATTTAGGTTCTCATCAACACCGAGGCATCTGGGGCAGCCAAGTTAAGTTTTCATCATTTAGGGTTTATCGATGCCGAGGCACCCTAGGTTGGGCCTAATCACTTGGCTCTATTGCCACCTATGTTGGGTTTATCATCTAGGGTTTATCGATGCTAAGGGGAATTCTAAGTTGGGCCTAATCACTTGGCTCTATTGCCACCTATGGTTTAATGCAGCAAGAATGGCAGGGCAGTTGATCCTACTTAACTAAGTACTAAGATACCCTGCCCATGCATTAGTCGCAGTATTTTTATATGTCCTATTTTTAGTAAAGTCATGCTAAAATTCACGGAAAATTTTAGCATGACCTTTGCTGAAAATAGGACATATAGGTAAATTCAATTTGCCGGAACGGAAGTTAATCGACATTCCGCAAACTCAAGGGCCTCTCGGGTACCGCAAATTCATCACTACACAATGGTCGGTGACAAACCCAGCAAACTAGCAAGATGATCATCATCTTTGCAAGACAAGAGCTCAAGTTTTTGACAATAGCCTCAAGGAAACAAGATTACAACATTCAAGTTCACAGGATAAAAAATCATCCACATTCACCAACCCACATGATGTTAAAACCCACATGAGCTGTAAATGACTTTAAAACCCACATGATGTTATAATCAGATACACCGAACATGATGATACCAAATGGGAAGGAAAATTGTATCACTCTAGATTAGTGTAGCCACTATCTAACAAAACCGAATGTTAACAAAATTACACCATGATGATACCAAATTCTTGTAGCAAGACAATGAGTTCACAGGATAAAAAATCATCCACATTCACCAACCCAAACTGGTGGAGATACAAAGAAACTGTAACCTCCTGTGTTGCATAACAGCAGAAGACAAGAATAAAGTTTATTCTTCTTCTTCATAAACATTAATTGGTGTGGGTCACCCTATCTGCCTCTAATGACTCACTCAACTTAACAGACAGCCCACAAGCATTGTTTTGATTCCAACAAATTGATGTAAAATACATCCAAAGAAAGGTGCTCTAAAATCAGAAATACTACCCCCAAATCTTTAGCTCAATTCTGAAAATACATGGTCTTCTAGTTACAATACTACGCCCCAACAGTCAAAATTTCAAACCACACACTTACTTTCAACTATAAACAAAACTGACTTCATTGTTAATGAACAGTGGCTAAAGATATATAAAACTCCATTGCAAATGTGCCATGTCAATAAAACAACTCATGGAAGTAAACTACTAGCAGGCTCAAAAGTCAAGTAAACTCAAGATTATGACAGCTTGCAAACACAGGACCATGTCATTATCATGGCAGTCCACTATATATTTTATGACAAAATACATCATTATCGGGGCACATTATGGCCATTTTCTTACATGATGCTAACTGTACCTAATCGAACATATTTCTCACCTTGAGGTGTTGTTGCTGCTGCACTGTCTCGAACTTCAATTCCTTTACCTCCTTGGAAACCTGAAATATGCAGATGTATATGATGATTCTAAGAAAAGGGAAAAGGTGTATCAAGAACAGATTCACATGTGTGGCTGTTAGCCATTACAAACTTAAATTTATCTATTTCAGATCTCACAAACTATCATAAATGAATAATAGTACACTTAGGAGCTCATGAAAAGCAATGACATATTCATGATCTAGTTTAGCAAAAGTTGCAAATACTTAACTGCCTAGAACATCACAAAGATGCACAATAATAAGAATAATGTAAACATTTAAGAAGTTATAAGCATAGTATACTTCTTATAAACTGAAAGTGGAACTACTCACAATGAAGAAGTATTAGCGATAGTTTGTCAACTCATGAAATAACATTTTTTCAGCCCAAAATGGATGCCATTTATAACATTGCATAGCATTAGTCGACAGAAATGAGCCTTTCACCACTATATAATATTGCCATATAAAATTACAAATTTATGTAACCTGGATTTTTTGTATGAAACCTAGTCAATGTGACAATATATAAACCATCGATGTACTAGTTATCAAGTTGAGAAATTGACCGCATATAAGCAAAAGCAATATCGACTTGACTAGAGATACTTGTAAAGTTGTAAGTTATATCTTACCAAAGGTGCTAACGGAAACCTGTACTAATTAGGGTTCTTATTATGTTCGTATATAAATTCTTCTCAATTACTTAGGAAAATTACTGGATGTCTTACAAATTACTGAGAGGAGTTAATAATTTCAGTTTCATAAGAAAAATTCATCAATACTATGCATCATCTTCCTACTATGCATCATCTTCCTATAATACTTGCTACTCATCTTCGTAACCAAACAAAGAGCAAAAACAGTTGAAGAGAGGCTCACGAGAGGACACTCAAATTTGCTAACCCTAGAACACGGGGAAGAGGGTTGTGGTACTTATGGAGGTAGCCTAGGGGAGGAGGGAAGGGGAGAGGTGAGGAATCACTGTGGGATAACGGCAGGCTGTCAGAGGAGGGCGCCAAGGCCGAGGAGGCGGCGGGCGGGCAAGGCCGAGGAGGAGGTGGCACGTCGAGGAGGAGGCTGCACGTCGAGGAGGAGGCGGCGCGTCGAGGAGGAGGCGGCGTGTCGAGCTTGCCACCCACCTTGGAGCCGGAACCCAAGGGGCGCAAAGCGGCGGACGGAGGGGACGGAGGGGATGGAGGGGCGGAGCTCATGGGGAGGCGGGGCTCGGGGCGGTACTGAGGGGAGGAAGGGAGAGGAGGTGGCGGGCGCGTGGGGCGGCTGGGACGGAGGCGAGGCGGCGCTGCGGGCGGCGCACGGTTGGGGTCGATCGAGGGAATCTGGCGAGGGAGGAGGAGGACACAGGCGAGGGCAGAGGTGGAGTGGGGGAGGGTTCTAATGGCGCACCACCCCTCGGCGCCTATAAGTACGACTATTCTAATGGCGCACCTCCCTCGGTGCGCCATTAGAATTTTGTTTTAATCTAGCCCGACTTGTCGTTATATACCACCTAACCCTATCTACATCGGCCGCCCACTAGCCCGACCGGTCAAGACGCAAGACACACACATGAGGTCCCGGGTTCGATTCCTGTGCTCCCCAATATTTTTTATGCATTTTAAATGTTGTTTGGTATTTATTTGTGTTTAAATATGTTCAAACTTGTTTAAATCATAACAGTAATATTTTTTTATAAAACAGTAATATTTTTTTAAAATATGTTCAAATCTGTTACTTGAAAATATCATCGGCGGCGGTGGAGCGGGAGGGTGCGGGGTGCCCCTGGCGGCGGTGGAGCGGGGCCGGGTGCTCGTCGGGCGGTGGAGCGGGGAGGGTTGTGGTGGGTCGGGCGGCGGTGGAGCTAGCGGGGAGGTGCGGGTGGATCGAGATGGAGGGGATCGAGATCGAGATGGAGGGGAATCGAGATCGAGATGGAGGGGATCGAGATCAAGTGTCCTCATGAATTAAAAGGTGCCCATGAAATTTAAAAATATTCATGATATCAAAAGTGCCTATGAAATACAATCGAGAAATGAAGACTACGATTTAAATACAATCGATCTTAGCTAGCTATCTGCTCACAATCTTCTTGCCCTTCTTTTTCGCAAATGGAGTTCTTACGTGGAACGGACGCCCTTAGGTAGGGTGGTCCTGCTTCTTCTTGTGGTGTGTGCTGCTACTTCATCGTCGTCGCCATGTTCGATCTTCGGTCGCCGTATTTGTCAAGTCTTGCTCATTGGCTACTCCATCCATTCAGATGATCTTCCTTTGCCTCTCCTCACGACAACACGACCGGGCTTTGACGGGTCAAGAATGAAGAAGCATTGGTCCACTTGGGAAGCCAGTACCATGGCTCATTTTTCGCGGTGACGCTTATACCGCGGTCTTGGATTTGGCTTCGTATAACCATGGTGGTGAAATACCGGTCTTCTTTAGGACGCCTGGCCCATCTCGACACGGAACATCGGACCTTCTCTCCAACAGTAGCTCAGCTCCCTGCATCTCCTCGATCCTTCCGTAGTATCTGTCCCTGTCGCTGCGGTGTAGGATTCCATCGTTACCCGGAGTTCGATAACCATCGCTCTTCATGTCCTTGTCCTCGGTTTAGAATGTGTAGCGTTGATATCGACGCCTCATAGGTCATCGTTGTGCTCGGCGCCCGTGACAAGGCGAATATGAGTTGTTCTTCCGCGGAAGAATCCTCATGTAAAGGGTACGCATGAAGCTTCGCTTGAACCAACGCGTGAAACATGAGTTGTGCTCTTTGAGTATATCTTCGTCCGTCCTCTCGTTGGCCTCGGCCATTGTACGCCTTCTCAATAAAGGTTTTGTGCTCTACCACCCAAGGATCGATCACGCCTATGTGTTGTAGCGCGACTAGGTTTGCTCTTTCAAAGTCGGCGAGTCGACCGTAGTCGACATGCATTTCCGGCGACCTCACGGTGACCCCATCCAGCGAGCCTGCCGAGGTGCTGCTGACGGGCGGACCAACGGGTTCTCGATGCCTAGATAATTCGTGCGAGAGGAGATGCACTCTTCGTCGAAAGCCCTCGCTATACTTCCTCTAGACGTGACATGTTCGAACGTATCCTTTGATGACACCATTCATCCTTTCGAACGGCATCATGTTGTGCAGGAACGTCGGCCTGAGTTGGATGATATCCTCCATGATATGGACCAGCAGATGCACCATAACGTCGAATAATGCGGGCGGGAAGTACATCTCAAGCTCGCATAGTATCACCGCGATCTCTTCCTGTAGCCTTCGAGTTGCCTCACGCCAATCGACTTAGAGATGACGCCGAAAAAGTTGCATAGGCCAAATAGCGTTTCACGGACGTGCGCTGGCCCATGATCCCTGGAATGCAAGCTCGAAGTATCTGCGTCATCAAGATGTGACGATCGTGAGACTTCATCCGCTGAACTTCGTCACTGGGTCTAGGTATCCGCTTATCTCCCAGCAGAATCAGAAGGAAGTTTTACTCCTAGGAGGCAGGTGAAAACTGCTCGATCTCCTCCCCGACTTAGAGTGAAGCACGCGGGAGGGTAGTCATTTCCGTCTTCTTGGCCTTTTGCCTTTGGCGACGACTTTCTCGTGGTCCTTCTTCGCCTCATCATCATCATCATCATTAGCGTGAAGCCTGCCGATGCCCATTGATTTCAAGTTCGCCCTTGCTTTCGCCCATCTTTGGTCCTCTCTAGCATGTTGAGCAGGGTACCAAGCAGACTCGCACACGCTCTTCGTGATATGCATGACATCAAGGCTGTGAGGCACACGGTGGATCTTCCAAGACGGCAAGTCCCGTAAAACAGACCTCGCTTTCCATACCTTCAGCAGCTGCTCTGGCGCTTTCGCTTTTTTTCCGGCTCGCACCTTTTTCTCGGCAGTAGGCAGTCTTTCCAATTTTTCAACAGCTCGCCTATTTCCTCGCCGCCTCCTCGACACGGGCGCTGGGTTCGGTTTCACCATCGAACAGATCCTTGCGCTTCTCCACGGGTCATCGTCGCGAAGCCACCTTCGATGTCCCATGAACACGGTTTTCAAGACCCGGATCTCTATCTAGTGGCGATACGTTGTGTCATCCATGCACCTTACGATCCGTAAAATCCGTGGACTACCTGCCCGCGAGATATCCGTGAATCGAGATAGTCGGCACCGCCGTGAGCAGTGCGGCTCTCATAGGGAAATATTCTTTCTCCGCAAGGCCCCATGTATTGGCTAGCATTTTCCACAGCGTGTCTAGCTCCTCCTTCAAGAGCCCCAGATACATGATTGATGTCGTTCCCTGGTTGTTTCGCCCTTCAATTAGCATACTCATGTGAATGTACTTCCTCTTCATGCACAACCAGGGGAAGGTTGTACATCCACACAAACACGTGCCCGGTGCTATGTGTGCTTCTCCGCTGCCAAACGGATTTACTCCATCGGTGCTCGCGCCAAAGACAATGTTCCTTGGATCCTTCCCAAATTCTCGGTATTCAAGTTCAACGCTACACCGCTCGCATCCTTAGGGTGACTCAGCATCTTGTCTTTTTATTTATCTCCGGATCATTTCCGCCATCTTCCTACTTCTTCTCCTCCCTATTCGTGCTAACGCAGGAGCTTTGCTACCTTAGGGTCCGCGAAATACCGCTGCAGACGAGGAGTGATCGGAAAGTACCACACCGATTTTCGAGTAGCTTTCTTCCTCTTCTTGTATCGAGTGACGCCAAGACACCGGACATATGGTAGACTCCGCGTGCTCATTCCGATAAATGATGCAATTGTTCATGCACACATGGTATTTCACGGCGGTAAATCCAAAGGACACACGATTTTCTTCGCCTCCTCGAACTGGTCGGGCACTTGTTCCCCTTGGGAAGATGTTCGTGCGTAATGACATGTTCTCGCCGAAGCACGCGCCGGTCATTTTGTGTTTTACCTTCATCTCCGAGTCATGAGCGTTACTTTTGTGTGGGTATCCTCGGGCCTGCATCCTTCATACAATGGAGTAACGCGTCTATCTCCAGCTTGATCCAGCTTGGCTTTCTCTCGGCGGCAGCTCTTGCGTTATTCGTGCGCTTGCGGCAGCTCTTGAATATGAGGGTCCCGCACCCAGCCTCCATCGCCGCCCCGCTCCGGCATCTTCATTTTCATGATCATGCCCTTCGTCTTGATCTTCCTCATCATCATGTACGACATCTTCTACATGATGATTGTGTACATCATCACCGTCGTGATCATGTCCTGGAGATTCTTCGTCTTCTCGCCCGCCCTCGCCGCGGTGGTTGTCTTGTTGCCCTTCCTTATTTCTTGCCCGGCCCCATGGACGACTTCATAGTCATCTTCATCACCTTGCCACCGATAGCCATCCATGAAACCATGCAAGAGCAGGTGGTCCCACACCTGCCCGTAATCCGGGTCCGCAATAAGGCTCTTCACTTGCATCTTCTACACGGACATCTTATCTCCGCCTCGTTCTTTTGAAGCATCTCGCCTTCAGGAGCTCAAAACCTATTCACGATGCCTTCGGTCATCATGCGGACTATGGTCGTCATGGGTAGAGCAAAACGATATTTTAGAACCAAGAAAAAATTGGCATGACCTTCCCTAAAAATAGGACTAAAAAGAATGCATAGTGCCAAAATTCTACTTAAACGGAAATGAATCAACATTCCGCAAAATATTGGCAACTATCGCATTTCAAATATCGGTACACTGCAAACACAAACATATATGCAACATCACAAACACAAGCAACACCACAAACATACATAGATCTAGCTAGGCCACAAAAAGTGCATGTGCACGTTGTTGGAGCGAGCTAGGGAGAAAAAAAGTAGATCTACAACATGAAGATAGCTTTCCCCTTACTTACCTATCAAAAAAAGGTAATTTCACCACTTAATTTTGATGAATCTATGGTGCAAATGAGGTGAGGAGGAGGAGGCAGCCGACAAGCTTAGAGAAGGAGGTGGGGGGAATGAAGTGGGGAAAGTGAGTGTGTAGGTGTGGCTGTCCAAAAATATCTAGCTGGTCCCAGGTTACTAATGGCGCACTACTAAGCCATGCGCCATTAGTAACTCAACATACTAATGGCGCACTACGTAGACATGCGCCATTAGTAGTTTTGCAAAAAGTAAAAAAAAATATACTAATGGCGCACTCCGTGGCACAATGCGCCATTAGTAGTTTAAACTACTAATGGCGCACTTTGGCATAGTGCGCCATTAGTAGGTTTGCAAAAAAGTAAAAAAATTATATACTAATGGCACATCGTTTTGGTGATGCGCCATTACTAGTTCTAACTAGTAATGGCGCACTTTGCCATCTGCGCCATTAGTTTGTATGGAAAAATGGGGAAAAATCAATAGTAGTGGCGCACCGTGAGCACGGTGCGCCATTAGTTCTTCCACACTAATGGCGCACGAGCAACCGGTGCGCCATTAGTATATAGTAGTGGCGCACTACTTACCTGGTGCACCATTAGAATCAGTCCTATCTATAGCCCTTTTCCTAGTAGTGAAATGGTCAACAGGTGGTGGTGGTGGTGGGTTGTTGTTGTTGTTGTTGTTGTTGTTGCCTTGGTTCTGTACCAATGTTTGAATCAAGGCATTCTGCTGCTGAATCAACTGAGTGATCTCTCATGGAAAACAAATCCGGGGTCGCGTCTCGGAGGCATCTAAGGGTTTATAGAAAAGACGAGAATTTAGAATAGAATGAGGTCTAGAGAGAAACACTACCCATATGCACATGAGACAAATCACACAATATCACTCCAATCAATTCAAACAAGGGCATACAACGGTCTATCTATCGTTACAAAGTGCTGGAACTAAACTAATCTTTAATGGAGGAATCTACTACTGTTATGGTGGTCAACTAGAAAAACTGCTCCGATGAAGACTCCATGATATCTGCTCCAGCTTCATCTTCGAAATCATCATCACTAGGATCAGAATCGGTGTCGTCGATGATGATGTAGTTCTCTGGAAAGGTGCAATCTTCATCTTCTTCTCCGGGTGTTGAATTTCCCATGAGTTCTTCAATCTTCTCCTTAAGATCGTCGTTTTTTCCTACTAGAGCTACAATCTCCTCCATGTAGTCCTTGCGAGTGGCCTTCAGTTCTCCTTCTAGTTCGATAATCTTAGCTTTTGTTGTCTTCAACTCCATCATGTCTGCAAGACATCCTGGTTCTCTCTGGCGCCGAATGTGCTGGTTTAACTCCGGATGAAAGCTGCAATGGATCGATCCTTCTTAGTGCCAACTATCTCCCATTGTTCATCTCGGCGCCATAAATCTGGTAGATAGTATCCTTGAGGTCTTCTTTGTAAACTTCTCCAATGCGCCCCATGGTTATGTGAGCTGCCATGCTCTTTTCCTGCACTCCAGGTTGGTGCATTGAAAACACACTCTATGGGCTCCGTGATTGGCGCAAGCGTCCTTCCCGGAACTTGAGCTTGAATCTTCAGCGCTCTTCTTCGTGTAAAGTGGAATTGTAGGTCCCGTGAAGCTTGGTATTCGATGTTCAGTATTAGTGACTTCCTTGGTGTCATCCAAAGGGTGTATCTTCATCCGCTGGGTGAACTTGATCCTCGCTTCGTCATCCTAAAAGAGTAGAAAAGATGAGGAGTCGAAATGAGAAGAGAGTAGTGATCTGGGGCTTTAGCTTAATGGTCGTGTCCTACTGGTCGGTGTGTGTGCTCGATACCATCTTTGTAGCGACCGGACCTCAAATAGTCGATCTCGTGCTCGAGTGTCATCCTCGGATCAAGAATGCTGACACCACATAGTACTCGAAGGATTTATAACAGAGTAGCAATCACACACTTATTACAATTGAATGTCTCAAGAGAGAACTTAATAAAATAAATATGACTTAAGGCCATCTAATAACGATAACAGCGGAAGGCTTGGAAGAATAAGCGAGTCCATCAACTCCAACGGCATCACTAAGTATAGAACCACGACCTAAACACCATACTCGTCGTCTGAAAAGTCTGCAACATGAAACGTTGCAGCCCGAAAACGGGTCAGCACATGGAATATGCTGGCAATGTAACACATAGAGAAAATAATGGAAGAATAAGCCTATACTACATGCATATTTGGCTGGTGGAAAGCTCTATGGTTACAATTTTTGCGTAAAGCCAATTTTTTCCTACTGCAAAGGAATAAATTTATTTAACTATCATGGTGGTTGTTGAACATTGTGAATGGTTGACAACATTCTCAATCCCAATTAAAAGTACTCATTAACAACCCAACAATATTAATTAGAGTAACATGATGAGATTCACATGATAATCCAAGTACTAGATACTCAAGATGTCCATAACCGGGGACACGGCTAACCATGATTAGTTTATACACTCTGCAGAGGTTTGTGCACTTTTCCCCACAAGACTCGATCTCCTCCGTTTGATTTCTCGCACTACATGGTGTTTAAGAAACGGATGACCGAGACATAGTCTTTCAGAAGCACTAGCACCTTACATGTGGGTAGACCGTACCAACCTACAACCCCTACATCAACTAGTCTACCCGTAAGAGTTCTGTGACGCCCTCGATTCAATCGTACACTAATCATACACGCAAATGTGTACGATCAAGATCAAGGACTCACGGGAAGATATCACAACACAACTCTACAATTAAAATAAGTCATACAAGCATCATAATACAAGCCGGGGCCTCGAGGGCTCGAATACAAGTGCTCGATCATAGACGAGTCGTGGAAGCAACAATATCCGAGTAGACATAAGTTAAACAAAGTGCCATAAGATGGCTAGCACAAAGCTGGGATACAGATCGAAGAGGACAGGCCTCCCGCTGGGATCCTCCTAGGTCACTCCTGGTCGCCGCGGCGGGCTGCGTAGTAGTAGGCGCCTCGAGTAGTAGTCGCCGAGGCGGTGGCGTCTGGATCACAGGCTCCATCGCCCGATTGCAGCAATCGAGTAGAGACAGGGAAAAGGGGAACAAGGCAACCGTGAGTACTCATCCAAAGTACTGCAAGCAAGGAGCTACACTACATATGCAAGGATATATGTGTAAAGGCCATATCGTTGGATGGGTGAATGCAGAATGCGAGAAGAGAGAAGACCTAGTCCTATCGAAGACTAGCATCTTCCGAAACCACCATCTTAAAGACAAACAAGAGGGAGTAGAGTAACATAACTTAAGGTAGCAGATAGTGTTATCAACCTCGGCGGAGATCCTTTCTCGACTCCTGCGAGAAAGAAATCCCGAGCCATACTATCCAGATTATCATCACAATCCAATTCTCATATCCATGTCTCATCTCAAGTAACAGTTCTAGTTGTATCGATGGGATACAACTCCAAGCGTCCGTTACCAGAGGACAGGCTATCGATAGATGTTTTCTTCCTGCAGGGTGCACCAACTTACCCACCACGCCGCTTAACTCGTGGGACACACTTTCCGTGGTCATGCCCGCCTCGGTCAAACAATACGCCGCAACCCGACCTAGGCTTAATAGAGAGGCCAGACGACGGACTAAACCTATGCCCCGGGTCATGGGCCATCTCCCAGGGAACTCCACGCGTTGCGAGGGCGGCGAAGCAGACCTAGCCTAACAGCGTTCAGCCCAATCCGGTAGCGCCGCTCGACGCCGACGTCTAATAAGCTTCGGCTGATGTATCTGACGCAGAACGCCCATACTTAGCCCACGGATGGTTAGTGCTATCGGGCCGAGGCCCTCGGATCAAATATCCAAATCGTAGTGGATTAGGGCAGCGGTAACAAGCGTAACTCACGAAAGATGTGACCCGTTGCCCGTCTCGAGGACTTGCGGCAAGGGCTAGGAATGCCCGCCGCCTCGTAATTATCTCGCGGGCACCCTCCGTGTCAACCCGTCTCCACATCACTCGCAATTAAGCACGCTGGTACCCTCGTGGTCGACCCGTCTTCCAAATAACGATGGTAACAGTCCAAGTAGCGTGAGTCCAAACATCAAGGGAAAACACGAGGAATCACCCCGGTGTATTCCACTCAATGTAGTCGTCAAGGTGAACATAAGAGGATTCACCCTCGAGGTCCACACTTGAGGGTTGCACGACAGTCGTGATCGGAAGTGGTTAAGGAGGAAATCACCCTCGATGACCACAACCGAATAGCTATACTGAGGTTAATATCGGAGGTGTTGTAGAGGTTTCACCCTCGGTACTCGATAGTAACCTAGTAGTGTCGAGCAACTAAGGGAAGTGATGTGCGGTGTCGGGCTCGGTCTTGATCCGTTGATCGGGTCTTCAATGATGAAGCGAGGGCAACAAGGACAAGGTGGGGGTCAGCGATGGGTCACTAACCAACCTATACTAAGCAGTTTAGGATAAGCGTGTAGGTAACAATAGCGGTGTTACAATAAGCAGGCTATGCAGCAGAATAGGAGCAACAATAACAGAGCAAAATCTAGTGCAAGCAATAAGAGAATGGAATGGGCGATATCGGGATGATCAAAGGGGGCTTGCACCGTTGCTCTGGCAAGAGAGAGTGATCGTCAACCTTGTAGTCGAATCGCGGCCGCAGCGGCGTCGGTCTCGTAGTCACCAAGAGAAGAGGGGAAGAAACAATGAATACACGATAACAGATGCATAACGATGCATGACATGCCAAGAAGCGATGCTAGGCGTGCCCTAACGTGGTAAGAGGGGTCTTGGTTTAGGGGAAAGCATCAGGAAGTTATCCGGTTAGGACGTCTGTCATACAGATGAACCGGAGGAGAAAGTTTGCAGGTTCGATAGGTTAGAGGCGTGCGGTGGACGAGCGGATTGCGATCCGAATTCGTCTCGCCGTTACGAGCAACTTTCATGTTGAAAATATTTTAATCAAGACCACGGTTAAAAGTTATGAATTATAAAAGGTTTTATTAATTTCGGAATTTTAATTAATTAATTAATTAATTTGAAAAAGTATTTATGACATCGGCATGAGGTCATGCCGACGTCAACGAACATGAGTTGACTAAGTCAACCCCGCCAGTGGGCCCACATGTCATACACTAAGTACTTAATTAACCTAATCGATTAATTAACCTAGTTAATTAGGTTAATTAAGTTAATTAATAATTAGTGTTAATTAAAGCGAATTAATTAGTTTAATTAATTACCCAATTAATTTAACTAATGATTAGGTTTAACTAATCCGCAAATTAATTAGTTTAATTAATTACCCAATTAATTAATTAATTAATTAATTAGTTAATTATTTTAATTACTTTTAATTCATTTTTCGTTTACATTAATTAAAACATTTCTAAACGTTTTTGGGGTGGGGCCCCTAGTCACCCACACGGGCACAGCAAGGCGCCCAAGGGTGAGATGGTGGTGCCTTGATCAGGCGATGACCCGGCCCGATGAGGGCTGGCGGCCGAGTGTTTGGTGCCGGCCAGCGGCCCGGGCGAAAGCAACGCCAGTGTGGGGCGGCGACGGGAGGCAGTCTTGGGCTCTGGGCGAAGGGGGAATCGGGGGCGGACGGGCGGAGTGGGCGCCGAACGGGGGAAAGGGGCCTTGGGTTGGGGCTGCGCCACGGCGAAGCGTCCGCCGACGAGGGGGAGGAGAAGGAACGGGAGAGGGAGGCGCGGTGGTCGGGCGAAGCGAGCGACAACCCGGGCGCCAAGGGTCAATCATGAGGGCGCGCGCAGGGCATGGGGAAAGGGGAGAGGTCGGGGGCGCGGCTTGGAGCTCTCGCCGGGTGGCCGGAGGGGACCGGAGGGAGCCGAGGGGGGGACGCCGCCGACGAGGGAGGGGGAGAGGAGGTCGAGCTCACGGGGTTTGGTGGTCTCGGCGCGGGCGTGAGGGGAGCTCGGGCAGTCCCGGGAGGGCGGGAGGCACGCCTGGGCGAGGTGGGCGAGGGGTGGCGTCGGGCGCCGAGGTCCGGCTCGGCCTCGGTGGGGGCCATGGAGGAGAGGGAGGCCTGCCCGGTGTGTGGAGGAGGAGGGAGAGGAGGGCGGGGGGCGGGGGAAACGGGGCAGGGGGGGGGGGTCGCTGTGCCGGGAGGCGGGGCTCGGTGGCGCCGCCCGATCCCGATTGGATCGGGAGAGGGAGGGTGTGAGGCGACGGGGGGAGTGGGAGCGAGAGGGGCTAGGGTTTCCCCTCGGGTGGGGATAAGGAGAGGGGTTGGCCGGGTGGGCGGCCTGTGGCCCATGGGGCTGGCCTGTGGGAGGGGGGAGGAGATGGGCCATGGGGAAGTGGGGAGGGGGGCCACTGGTTGGGCGGTGGGGATTATCCTCCGGCTTCACTTTTCTTTTTCCTTTTATTATTTTTTTTTTGACAGCTTGAAACCACGATTTGTTTAAATAATGTAACAGGGGATCCAGGCGTTACAAATCTCCTCCATTACAAGAAATCTCGCCCCGAGATTTAGGAGGTAGAAAGAAAGAGGCGGGATATTCATCTCAGAGGCGATCCTCGCGTTCCCGTGTGGCTTCATCTTGAGTGATTCGACCATTGGACTTTGAGGAATTTGATCGCTTTCCGGCGTGTGCGGCGTTCAGCTTGGTCGAGAATGCGGACGGATGCTCTTTATAGGAGAGGTCTGTTGCAATTCGAGCACTTCATGGTCCTTTGCTCGGATTGGGTCCTTGAAGCAGCGACGGAGTTGGGACACGTGGAACACATCGTGAACCCGAGAAAGGTTCGACGGAAGCTCCAGTTGATAAGCCACTTTTCCCGCCTTTCGAGAATAGTGAAAGGGCCAATATAGAGGAGCTAGCTTGCCCTTGATTCAAGCGGTGAGCACCCTTCATTGGTGTAACGCGAAGATAGGCCTTTTCGCCAAAGTTGATAGACCATGTCTTTGTGATGACGGTCATAATTACTCTTTGGCGCGATCGAGCAGTCTTGAGATTCGCGAATAATGCGGACTTGTTCTTCGCATGTTGGATAATATCCGGACCAAGAGTGGACGTTCCCGATTTCGACCAGTTCGGAGGGTTCGCACTTTCGTCCATATAACACTTGAAGGGGCCATCTTCGCACTAGCTTGAAAGCTATTATTATAAGAGAACTCAGCATACGGGAGAGATTCCTCCCATTTCTTGCGAATGAGGCGACACAAGCTCGAAGCATGTCTTGAGAATTTGATTGACACGCTCAACTTGCCCTTGAGGCTGCGGATGAAAAGCAGATCTTGAAAGATAAATGAGTCCCCATAGCTTCTTGAAAACTTGCCGTAATCTTGAAGTGAATAAGCTGCCACGGTCCGAACCGATAACTAGTGGAATACCGTGAAGTGAAACAATTTCGACATATAGCGTTGCAAGCTGGCTAGCAAATGATCGTTTCTTTGACCGCCGAAAATGTGCAACTTTAGAAAGCGGTCAATGACGACAAGAATAGCATCATTACCTTTCGCGATTTGGGAAAACCAAGGTGTGAAGTCCATTTCAACATGGTCCCATTTCCATTCGGGAATAGAGATAGGCTGCAGAGTTCAAAGAGGCCTTTGATGTTCTCGCTTTGATACGACGGCAAGCGCCACACTCGTAAACATAGCGAGCAATGTCACGCTTCATATTAGACCACCGTAATCTCGGCGAATGTCTTGATACATCTTGGTATCTGCCGTGGTGGATACATAGAGGCGTATCATGAGCTTCTTGCATAACCTTCGAGTCATATCCAGTTGTCCGCTTGCAGGTACCACTAGGCGGCCTTTGAAGTACAAGGCGCCATCATCAAGAATAGTGAAGGATGAGGATTTCCTTTCCGACTTCTTGTTTAAGCTTGTAGACCTCGAGTCGATCCTGCATTGTCTTTATGGTGCCCAAGAGATCGGGTTCAACAGCCAGGTATAGAGGATCCTTGGGAACAACACGGAGATTCATCTTGCGGAACTCCGGAGGGGGGAGCGAGTGCACGGAGGAACAATATGGAGGTTCACCTGCTGAATTCTTCAACAAGTGAGGGCTGAACTTTGTGAACTCAAGGTGGTTGCTTGAGAAGACTTGCGGCTCAAGGCATCAGCCATCACATTAGCCTTGCTCGGGCGTATAGGAGATTCCCAAATCAAAGTGCTGCAGCAGCTCCATCCATCTCTGGCGACGGAGGTTCAGTCCGGCTGAGTAAGCAGATACTTCAGACTTTGGTGGTCGGTGTAGATCTCGCAACGACACGAGAAGGTAATGTCGCCATCGCTTTTAGCGCATGAATGACAAAGCAGCAAGTTCGAGGTCGTGAATCGGGTAGTTCTCCTCGTGAGGGCGAATCGTCGAGAGGCATAAGCAACCACTTTGCGATCTTGCATTAGGACACCGCCTAATCCTTGACGGAAGCGTCGCGATAAATGACGAAGTCCTTCTTAGTATCGGGAGGAGCTAACCTTTGGGCGGTTGTCACTTGTCCTTGAGTTCCCGGAAACTTTCCTCGACACTTATCATCCATTGGAACTTGACGCCTTTATGCAATAGATTAGTCGAGGTTCGGCAATCTTGGAGAAGTTCTCGACTAATCGACGGCAATAGTGGCGAGACCGAGAAAACTTCGACTTGCTTAACGCTCTTCGAGGAGTCCAATCGAGAATAGCTCGAACTCGTTCGGGGTTGACGGCAATACCATCCTTAGAAATGACATGCCCAAGATAGGTTACTTCGGGAAGCCGTAATTCACATTTGGAGAACTTGGCATAGAGTTGATGCTCTCGTAGCTTTTCCAAAGACAAGACGAAGATGTTCAAGATGTTCTTCTTCATTCTTGGAATAGATCGGGATATCATCCGGATAAACCACGACGAACTTGTCGAGGTAATCCATGAATATATAGTTCATCAAAGTAGAGAAGGTGGCTGGAGCATTGGTTAAGCGAAAGACATGACGGTGTACTCGTATGAACCATAACGAGTCACAAATGCGGTCTTGGGGATATCCTCCTCACGAACACGGATCTGGTGGTAACCCAACCTCAAGTCGAAGTTTCGAGAACACCGACGAACCAGCCGCTTGATCATAAAGATCATTGATCCGAGGAAGAGGATACTTATTCGAATGGTAGCTTGATTTATAGGACGGTAGTCTTGAACCAATCGGTTTGTCCCATCCTTCTTCTTGACAAAGAGAGAAGGTGCTCCCCAAGGAGAGCAACTTGGGCGAATGAAACCGCTTTGAAGAGATTTGTCGATTTCCTCCTTTAGCTCAAGGAGTTCATGCGGCGGCATCTTGTAGGGACGCTTGGCTATAGGAGTGGTGCACGGTTTCAAGTCGATGACGAATTCGACAGCTCTAGCGGGGAATCCTGGAAGTTCTTCAGAAAGACGCCTTGGAAATCGCATAACGACGTGAATGTTTTCAATTCCCTCGAGGGTGCGGCGCTCAATGCATTCAATGCATAGAGCCTTGCCTCGGCATTTTGAACCGAGACGAGCATTGTAGCTACGATTTCATCGAAGGGTGCAGCAGATGGACGGTCTTAGTGGCGCAAACGATTGTCGCCGTATCGCTTTCAACCAATCCATCCCCAAAATGAGGTCAATGCTACAAGACTTTAGCACGATAGGAGAGACAAGGAATTCCATTCCTTCGATTTCAACGGGACGTCGTTGCAAATCATGGAAGTCCGACATTGGCCCGCGGGTGTGTACTAATAGTGAAGCATTCATGTCTTCGCTTTTAAGGCCATGCATGAATGCAAAATCTTGAGACATGAATGAATGTGATGCTCTGAATCGAATAAAATGTATGTGTACTGAATTTACGAGAAGGGTACCCATCACGAGAGCAGTGCTGGTCTTGAGCTTCGTTCAGTTCAACGTGGTTGGCCTGAGCTTGCCCATAAGACTTGCCGTGTTGTTGCGGTTCGATTGTTTCACGGCCACCTTTGGAAGGGCCACTGATTTCGGGTTCTGGTTGCAATCTCTAGCACGGTGCCTCGCTGTCCGCACCAAGCATAAGCCATTATTGGGAGGGAGCAGGAGCTTGGGGTGGTGGAGCTGGAAGCTTGGCTGCTTAGTTGTAGGCGAGGCGAGGTGTAGCATAGTTCTCTTGAAGCGATGCATTGGGCTGGTACATGCTATTGGGAATCCATATCTTGCGCTTCTGCGAGGACGGGCCCAAGATGAGCGGTGTCACAGTTGCGCTGTTAGAGCTCTGGTATTCTCGCAGACCGGTTTCGACATTGATAGCTTTGTTCACCAAGGTGGCGAAATCAGCAAAGTCGCACTAGAAGTGCGAGCTTGATGTCGACTTGAAGACCGCCACGGAACTTCTCTTGTCTGCGGCATCGGTTGCAATATCCTCTTCAAAGATAGCGAGACAAGTCCAAGAACTCTCACGATAGGCTTCAACAGTCTTGTTGCCTTGGGTGAGGTTGCGGAACTCACGCTTCTTCCGTCCATGACCCTTGAGGAATGAAGCGGGCGCGGAAGGCAACTGGAAGTCCGGCAGTGATGAGTGTCCCAACCGGCAGAGTACGACGGTGGCTGTCCCACCATTGAGCTGCGGGTCCTTCGTGAAGAAGGAAGCAAAGGTGACATAGCTGGCGGGGGTACATTAGCAGACTCCATCTCATAGGTGATGTCACGGAGCGATCATCAAGATCCAAATGGCTGAGTTGAGCTGCGGTACACGCCGGGGTTCAGCGTATGAATTCCTGCAGAGTTGTCCCGTTTGGGTCTTTGGTTCATATTGGGGCGAGGGAACTGAGCCATCATGTTCTCCATGGTGGCGATTCATCTCGAGCTGTTGGATCATACCAGCCATGTACTCAAAGCGGTGGTGGAAGGTTGGCAGACGACCACGACCTGCTGGCCTAACCATCCTGCTATTACATAACAGGTAGTTCAGCATTTGAGAAGATAAGCAAGAGACAAGAATCATTCATGATGAAACACGATAATGAAAGCAGATGATGGAAACTACATAGTAGTTGGCATATCTTACAAAAGGAAACATGCATAGAGTTCGATACATAGAGTCCGAAGACATAGACTACTACATCATAGGCGGCACGCAGAGCTCATGGCGAATACATCAAAGCTAACAAGCAAGTCTACATCAGTCCACGCTGTATCATGGAGGTAGTGTAACCTAAAGTCTGGTAGTCGGCGGTGGATAGTCCTCCACGTCGGTGACACGAGGGCATGGATACTCGGTGCTGAATCCGGCGCCGGTGGCGGAAAGGGCCAAGCGCGGAGAGTAGCCTCCCACGCCCGCCAACCAACTCCCCGGGCATCACGGTCTGGCGCGGGTAGATCGCGAACGCAGCAGCTCTCCGGAGCGGACAAAGGGTGCATCAGCCAGAGCACGGTAGAGGTGCCGACGGGTGATGTACAACTCGTGGCGAAGAGCTCGGTTAGCTCGATCCAGCCCATCGGCATGCGTAACAAAGTTACGATGGTGGAAAAGCTCTCGGTGTGATGGTGTAGGCAGCAAGGTAGTAACCCTCCTCACCAACATCGACGCGATAGCAATGTGCACGAAGGGGAGGTGTCCAACTCTCGATACCGCTGACGAAGACGTGTCGGTGCAGCATAAGCAAGATCGTGGACGGCCATATCGATGGTCACTCCAACACCATGTGCGTGTGCGGACAAGAGTGGACTCGTACTCCGAGAGTAGAGGTGGACGATGGCGCTGCATCGCTGCCCCGGTTGTAGTCCCGGTACTCCTCATAGACGGTGTACTGGGTGCCGCCGATAACCCGATAGGTCATCATCTCGGCTAGCACCGCAGTGATCCCGAGGCACCAATGGCCGTCGTGTGGCGCACGACCGCCTCGTGGGTTCCATCTGAAAACAAAGACGCTTCAAAGGAGTCAATGATTGGTGGAAATTGTTCAAAAACAATTCCAAAAACAACTAAGGCTATATCCATCTTCGGGTGAATGCGGTCACGGGATCCTAGTGATAGTTAGTAAAATCGCTTAACCCGAGTAGAAGAGAGTTGAGCCCCGAGTAAAGGTCGAGGAGTAAAAGATCCTAATACCACCCGATGGCGGCGTGGGCCCGTAAGGCACACAGCCAAGTTAGTAAAAGTTTTGCAATGTCTAGACTCGACTTGCCAAGGAGTGTGGAAGGGGATTCCTACAGCAATGGCTCGATACCAACTTGTGACGCCTCGATTCAATCGTACACTAATCATACACGCAAATGTATACGATCAAGATCAAGGACTCACGGAAGATATCACAACACAACTCTACAAATAAAATAAGTCATACAAGCATCATAATACAAGCCGGGGCCTCGAGGGCTCGAATACAAGTGCTCGATCATAGACGAAGTCGTGGAAGCAACAATATCTGAGTGAGACATAAGTTAAACAAAGTGCCATAAGATGGCTAGCACAAACTGGGATACAGACGAAGAGGACAGGCCTCCCGCTGGGATCCTCCTAGGTCACTCCACAGTCGCCGCCGCCGGCTGCTGCGTAGTAGTAGGCGCCTCGCAGTAGTAGTCGCCGAGGCGGTGGCGTCGATCACAGGCTCCATCGCCCGATTGCAGCAATCGAGTAGAGATAGGGAAAAAGGGGAACAAGGCAACCGTGAGTACTCATCCAAAGTACTGCAAGCAAGGAGCTACACTACATATGCAAGGATATATGTGTAAAGGCCATATCGGTGGACTGAGCTGCAGAATGCCGTAGAATAGAGAAGACCTAGTCCTATCAAGACTAGCATCTTCCGAAACCACCATCTTGCGACAAACAAGAGGGAGTAGAGTAACATAACTTAAAGGTAGCGATAGTGTTATCAACCTCGGCGAGATCCTTTCTCGACTCCTGCGAGAAAGAAATCCCCGAGCCATACTATCCGCTTATCATCACAATCCAATTCTCATATCCATGTCTCATCTCAAGTAACCAGTTCTAGTTGTATCGATCGGGATACAACTCCAAGCGTCCGTTACCGTAGGGCAGGCTATCGATAGATGTTTTCTTCCTGCAGGGTGCACCAACTTACCCACCACGCCGCTTAACTCCGCGGACACACTTTCGAGGTCATGCCCGGCCTCGGTCAAACAATCGCCGCAACCCGACCTAGGCTTAATAGAGAGGCCAGCACGCGGACTAAACCTATGCCCCTGTGGGTCATGGGCCATCTCCCGGGAACTCCACTGCGTTGCGTAGGGCGGCCGAAGCAGACCTAGCCTAACAGCGTTCAGCCCAATCCGGCAGGCCGCCCGACGCCGTGACGTCTAATAAGCTTCGGCTGATGTATACGACATAGAACGCCCATACTTAGCCCACGTGATGGTTAGTGCTATCGGGCGAGGCCCTCGGATCAAATATCCAAATCGTAGTGGATTAGGAACAGCGGTAACAAGCGGAACTCACGAAAGATGTGACCCGTTGCCCGTCTCGAGGACTTGCGGCAAGGGCTAGGAATGCCGAGCCACGCCTCGTAATTATCTCGCGGGCACCTCCGAGTCAACCCGTCTCCACATCACTCGCAATTAAGCGCGCAGGTACCCCTCGTGGTCGACCCGTCTTTCCAAGTATGAGTGGTAAAAGTCCAAGTGCTGTGAGTCCAAACATCAAGGGAAAACACGAGGAATCACCCCGTGTATTCCACTCAATGTAGTCGTCAAGGTGAACATAAGAGGATTCACCCTCGAGGTCCACACTTGAGGGTTGCACGACAGTCGTGTCGGAAGTGGTTAAGGAGGAAATCACCCTCGATGACCACAACCGAATAGCTATACTACGAGTTAATATCGGAAGTCTTTGTAGAGGTTTCACCCTCGGTACTCGATAGTAACCTAGTAGTGTCGAGCAACTAAGGGAAGTGATGTGCGGTGTCGGGCCTGGTCTTGATCCGTTGATCGGGTCTTCAATGATGAAGCGAGGGCAACAAGGACAAGGTGGGGGTCAGCGATGGGTCTCTAACCAACCTATACTAAGCGATTTAGGATAAGCGGTAGGTAACAATAGCGAGTTACAATAAGCAGGCTATGCAATGTAATAGGAGCAACAATAACAAGAGCAAAATCTAGTGCAAGCAATAAGAGAATGGAATGGGCGATATCGGGATGATAAAGGGGGCTTGCTGGTTGCTCTGGCAAGAGAGAGTGATCGTCGACCTTGTAGTCGAATCGCCATTGCGGCGTCGGTCTCGTAGTCTCCAAGAGAAGAGGGGAAGAAACAATGAATACACGATAACAGATGCATAACGATGCATGACATGCCAAGAAGCGATGCTAGGCGTGCCCTAACGTGGTAAGAGGGTCTTGGTTTAGGGGAAAGCATCAGGAAGTTATCCGGTTCGGACGTCTGTCATACAGATGAACCGGAGGAGAAAGTTTGCAGGTTCGATAGGTTAGAGGCGTGCGGTGGACGAGCGGATTGCGTATCCGAATTCGTCTCGTCGTTACGAGCAACTTTCATGTTGAAAATATTTTAATCAAGACTCGGTTAAAAGTTATGAATTATAAAAGGTTTTATTAATTTCTGGAATTTTAATTAATTAATTAATTAATTTGAAAAAGTATTTATGACATCGGCATGAGGTCATCTTGGCGTCATCGAGCAATGAGTTGACTAAGTCAACCCTGCCAGTGGGCCCCACATGTCATACACTAAGTACTTAATTAACCTAATCAGTTAATTAACCTAGTTAATTAAGTTAATTAAGTTAATTAATAATTAGTGTTAATTAAAGCGAGAATTAATTAGTTTAATTAATTACCCAATTAATTTAACTAATGATTAGGTTTAACTAATCCGAATTAATTAGTTTAATTAATTACCAATTAATTAATTAATTAATTAATTAGTTAATTATTTTAATTACTTTTAATTCATTTTCGTTTTCATTAATTAAAACATTTCTAAAAGCGTTTTTGGGGTGGGGCCCCTAAGTGACCACACGTGAGGCGGCAGGCGGGCGCCCTTGAGGTGTGATTCTGGTGAATCGAATCGGCCGACCGCCCGGTCGGGCTGAGGCGGCAAGTGGCCGGTCCACACGCCCATGGCCAGCAGTGCCATGTGTGAGGCGGCGACAGGAGGCGGTCTTGGGCTCTGGCGAAGGGGGAATCGGGGCGGACGGGCGGAGGGTAGCCGAACAGGGAAAGGGGCCTTGGGGTTGAGGCTGCATCACGTGGCGTCCGACGAGGGGAGGAGAAGGAGCAGGGAGAGGGTCAGTGGTCGGGTGAGGCGACGGCCCAGTGTGAGGGTCAGCCCATGAGTCTGCAGAGGGCCATGGGAAAGGGAGAGGGTCGAGGGTGTCGGAGCTCATGAGGCCTGGAGGAGGACCGGAGGAGCCGGAGGGGGGGACGACGCCGACGAGGGAGGGAGAGAGGAGGTCGAGGCTCACGGGGTTTGCAGGGTCTCGGCGCTGGCGAGGGAGCTCAGGGGCAGTCCCGGGAGGGGCAGGGGAGCCAGTTGGCCCGGAGGTGGGCGAGGTGGCGTCTGGGCGAGGTCCCGCTCGGCCTCGGTGGGGGCGGAGGGAGGGGGCCGGCCGGCGGTGTGGAGGAGGAGGGAGAAGGAGGAGGGAGGGGGGCGGGGGAACGGCGAGGGGGGGGGGGTCGCTGTCGGGGAGGCGGCTCGGTGGCGCTGCCCGATCCCGATTGGATCGGGAGAGGGAGGTGTGAGGCGACGTGGGGGGAGTGGGAGCGAGAGGGGCTAGGGTTTCCCTCGGGTGGGGATAAGGGAGGGTTGGCCGGCTGGGCCAGGCTGTGATGATGGGGCTGGCCCAGGAGGGGGGAGGAGATGGGCCATGGGGAAGTGGGGAGGGGGGCGGGTGGTTGGGCGGTGGGGATTATCCCTCCCACTTCACTTTTCTTTTCCCTTTTTATTATTTTTTTTTTTTGACAGCTTCGAAACCACGATTTGTTTAAATAACAGAACCGGGGATCCGGGCGTTACAAGTTCGCACAACTTAGTCAACTATGCTAGAGCCCATAGTAGCAAGTGGCTGCACACGGAAGTTTCTAGCATGAATAATCTCATGATCCCTTTGAGCACAGGTGGCGGTCAGAAGAAATACAGCAAATCTCGATAGAAACGGTGTGCCTCAATCCACCCAGATGTGTGTTTAAGTTGCCAACTTAAATAAACCATTAATTTAACAATCTCACATCTGTCATGGAATTCACTCACCCAATCCACGTCTACTAGCATAGCATGGCATAATAAGCAAACGTAGAAGTAACTCCCAAGGGTTTGATAATAAAACGGGTAATAGGTACTACCTCAATCTACTTCCCATCCCACAATTTAATTAGATCCTAATCATGCAATTGTTTGAGGATAGATCTAATGCATAAAAACTGGGTAGTAGAAAAGGTATGATCAAAGTGTTACTTGCCTTGCTGATGATCCGCGAAACCTAGAGACTCGAAGTAACAGGCGGCGCACTCCAGGTATTCTATCGCAGACAAATAAGCATACAATAAGTACTCATCTAATGCATAGGTAAAACTCAAGTAGAAGATCTAACCAAATAGTTCAACTTAAGAACTCCGGTTTGCAAAAAGAATCAAATCAAGCGAAGCAACGAAAGTCAAGCAATGGAAGAAAAACAGCTCCGTTTTACTAATCTGGATCTAAGTCAAATTTTACAGTAGCAAAAACTTGTTTAAGTAGGTTATTCGGAAGAGGGTTTGAGAGCCGAAACTCGAGGCGCTGAATCGCTGATTCCGATAAACGGCGAAAAGTTATACTAAAACGAAAATCGGATCGAGAATCGCGATCGGAAAAATCGCGAATTAAATACGAGAAAAGAAAAGCGACGAACAGTTAACGAGCGGACGTTCGTTAACTAAACTAATTGACGAACGCGTTCGTTAAAAGCGAACGAACGAGCGAGCGTTCGTTATTCAACCTAAACGAAAAACCGATCTAATAAAAAGCGAAAACAAAAATCAAGAAAACCGCGGTTTTAGAAAAACCGCAGACGCAGTTTTCGAGGTAATGGCGAACCTCGCGCGCGGGTCGCGAGTCGTGACTCTTGGCGGCGGGTCGGCAATGACGAATCGTAGGCGGGTACGGCAATCGCAAGTGAGGTCCGCTGGGTTTCGGGATGCAGGAGATCCGGTTAAGTCAGTTGTGTGAGGGCGGGCATGCTGGGGCGCGGGTTTAGCCGGGTTAGGGGTGGGCGGCTTATAAAGCCACCTCGGCCGAGTCCGGCGGACCACGGCCCGTATGTGTTTGCCAGGCTGCTTTTTTTAAATAATTTCATACGGAAGAAAAATAAAAAGAAATACTAAACGGACTCCAAAAATCCCGAAATAAATTTTCCCCGGCTTCTAAAATCAAGCCGGACTAGATGAACATTTATTTGGGGCCTAAATGCAATTTTGAAAAACGCGCATTTTTCCTAAATTCAAATAAAAAGGCGAAAAACTCCAAAAAAAATCTTATTTGATTTTATTATTAAATCTTCACTATTTCTTTATTTTGGGAAAGTCATTTTATTCCCTCTCTCATATTTTGGTAGTAGAAATAATTGAAGATAAAATAATTAAAATCAAATGATCCTATTTTCAAAATTTGAGAAAACTCAAATATGAAAATAACGAAATCCTCAACTCTCTCCGTGGGTCCTTGAGTTGTGTAAAATTTATAGGATCAAGCAAAAATGCAACAAAAATATGATATGCAATGATGCTCTATGTATAACATTCCAAATTGAAAATTTGGGATGTTACATATACCTGTCGGTATTTGTGAGGATGTGCCTGTTGTGGTTGCAAACGTTACTATTTTAACAGACTTTGTTATTCTTGATATTCCCGAGGATGATAGTATGTCTATTATTCTTGGAAGACCGCTTTCTTAATCTGCGAGGGCTGTTATTGATTGCAACAAAGGCAATGTCACTTTTCATGTTAATGGTAATGAGCATACGGTACACTTTCCGATGAAACAACCTCAAGTTCATAGTATCAACTCCATTGGAAAAATTCCATCGATTATAATTGGAGGTTTTGAATTTCCTCTTCCTACTGTCAAAAAAGAAATATGATATACTTATTATTGGGGATGTGCATATCCCGTTGAGGTAACATAGTGTTATTCGAAATTTCTCCGGTTTCATGATTATCGGAATGAGTTTGTTAACAAGACTTGATCAACCTTGTTAGTGGATTCTTTTTATGAGCATGAGATGGATGAAACTAGAAGCACAACCTTCCGTACCCTCTCTATATTTTACATTATTTAGTAGAAATAAAGTAAAAATAGTATTTTTACGTCTGCTTCACGGCTTATCGTGCAATATAAAATATCCCAAAATAAAAGTCCTTAGAATGACATGCCAATTTAATATGATTTTTTCAGAATATTTGAGGATTCTGAAGGCAAAATTTATCTTGGGAGGAGCGCCACTGCCACGAGGGTGGGCGTGCCCCCTAGTCACGCGCCCCCGCCTCGTGGGCCCACGGTGGCCCTCCTCCACTTATCCAGCACCCATCTTCTTCCTCTGCCTCACACAAACCACAAAAACCAACTCGAGCACGAGTTCCAACCACTTTTTTGTGATTTTCGATCTCCTTGCTCAAAGCACCTCTCGCAAAACCTGCTTGGGGAGATTGTTCCTTGGTATGTAACTCCTCCATTGGTCCAATTAGTTTTGTTCTAGTGCTTTATTCTTTGCAAATTTGTGCTGCATAGGTGACCATGTTCTTGAGCTTGCATGTCAAATTTATATGGTTCCAAGTAGTTCTAATGCTTGATATAGGCTCTAGGCACTTGTAGGAGTAGTTGCTATCAGTTTTATTGAAGTTGGTTCACTTTTGTTTGAAGTTACTAAAAATTTCAGAAATTTTTCAGAGAAAAACAATATGCTTAGGAAGATGTTCCAAGGTGGTTCTTCTAAGAAGCAAGGACCTAGGATTGCTATGCGTGTTGCTGACGAGGATCCACCAAGAGACGCTCCAGTACGGCCTTGCGAATGGCCGTCGGAAAATTTTATGGACCGTGCGGGAATTAAAGAAGAATTCAAAGCATATTTGCGCAATGCCAATCTTGAGGATTTTGAGGCTGACAAATGCCCCCAATATCATGATCTCACAAGCTCATTTGTGAGGAGGTTTGAGTATTCATCTTCGCGTAATTCTCCTTCGGTCATGTTTGATCTTTATGACAAATCTGAAAAGGTGTATCAAGAACAGATTCACATGTGTGGCTGTTAGCCATTACAAACTTAAATTTATCTATTTTCGATTCACAAACTATCATAAATGAATAATAGTACACTTAGGAGCTCAATCAAAGCAATGACATATTCATGATCTAGTTTAGCAAAGAAGTTGCAAATACTTAACTGCCTAGAACATCACAAGATGCAATAATAAGAATAATGTAAACATTTTTAGTTATAAGAATAGTATACTTTATAAACCGAAGTGGAACTACTCACGAAGAAGTATTAGCGTATAGTTTGTCAACTCATGAAATAACATTTTTTCAGCCCAAAATGGATGCCATTTATAACATTGCATATTAGTCGATGTAGCTGAGCCTTTCACCACTATATAATATTGCATATAAAATTACAAATTTATGTAACTTGATTTTTTGTATGAAACCTAGTCAATGTGACAATATATAAACCATCGATGTACTAGTTATCAAGTTGAGAAATTGACGCACATAAGCAAAAAGCAATATCGACTTGACTAGAGATACTTGTAAAGTTGTAAGTTATATCTACCAAAGTAACTAAACCTGCATTTAATTAGGGTTCTTATTATGTTCGTATATAAATTCTTCTCAATTACTTAGGAAAATTAATGGATGTCTTACAAATTACAGAGGAGTTAATAATCAGTTTCAAGAAAAAATTCATCAATACTATGCATCATCTTCCTACTATGCATCATCTTCCTATATACTTGCTACTCATCTTCGTAACCAAACAAAGAGAAAAACAGTTGAAGAGAGGCTCACGAGAGGACACTCAAATTTGCTAACCCTAGAACACGGGGAAGAGGGTTGTGGTACTTATGGAGGTAGCCTAGGGGGAGGAGGGAGGGGAGAGGTGAGGAATCACCTGGATAACGGCAGTTGCCGAGGAGGGCGCCCGAGGAGGCGGCGGGCAAGGCTGGCCGAGGAGGAGGTGGCACGCCGAGGAGGAGGCTGCACGCCGAGGAGGAGGCGCGGCCGAGGAGGAGGCGGCGTAGCTTGCCACCCACCTTGGAGCCGAACCCTAGGCAGGGCGGGCGGACGGAGGACGGGAGGATGGAGGGGCGGAGCTCATGGGAGGCGGGGCTCGGGGCGGACTGAGGGAGAAGGAGAGGCGGGCGGGGCTGGCGGCGGGTGACGGAGGCGGGCGGCTGCGGCGGCGCGCACGGTTAGCGATCGATAACTGGGGGAGGAGGAGGCAGGCGAAAGGAGGAGTGGGGTTCTAATGGCGCACCACCCCTCGCGCCATAAGTACGACTATTTTAATGGCGCACTCTCCTCGTGCGCCATTAGAATTTTGTTTTAATCTAGCCCGACTTGTCGTTATATACCACCTAACCCTATCTACATCAAGCCGCCCACTAGCCCGACCGGTCAGCAAGAAGACACACATGAGGTCCCGGGTTCGATTCTGTGCTCCCCAATATTTTTTATGCATTTTAAATGTGTTTGATATTTATTTGTGTTTAAATATGTTCAAACTTGTTTAAATCATAACAAATATTTTTTATAAAACAGTAATATTTTTAAAATATGTTCAAATCTGTTACTTGAAAATATCATCGCGGCGGCGGTGGAGCCGGGAGGGTGGGGGTGCCTGCTGGCGGCGGGAGGGGCCGGTGCTCGCTGGCGCAAGTGGAGCGAGGGTTGTGGTGGGTCGGCGGGCGTGGAGCTAGGAGGGAGGGGTGGATCGAGATGGAGGGGGATCGAGATCGAGATGGAGGGGAATCGAGATCGAGATGGAGGGGATCGAGATCAAGTGTCCTCATGAATTAAAAGGTGCCCATGAAATTTAAAAATATTCATGATATCAAAAAGTGCCTATGAAATACAATCGAGAAATGAAGACTACGATTTAAATACAATCGATCTTAGCTAGCTATCTGCTCACAATCTTCTTGCCCTTCTTTTTCGCAAATGGAGTTCTTCTCGTGGAACTGACGCCCTTAGGTAGGGTGGTCCGCTTCTCTTCTGTGTGTGCTGCTATCATCGCTGTCATTATGTTCGATCTTCGGTCACAGATTTGTCAAGTCTTGCTCATTGGCTACCCATCCATTCGATGATGATCTTCCTCACGACAACACGACCGGCTTTGACGGGCGGTAAGAATGAAGAAGCATTGGTCCACTTGGGAAGCCAGCACTATGGCTCATTTTTCGCTGGTGACGCTTATGCCATGTCTTGATTTGGCTTGCATAACCATGGTGGTGAAATACCGTCTTCTTTAGGACGCCGCCCATCTCGACACGGAACATCGGACCTTTCTCCAGCCAGTAGCTCAGCCTCCCGATCTCCTCGATCCTTCAGTATCTGCCCTGTCGCTGCGTGTAGGATTCCATCGCTACCCCGGAGTTCTCGATAACCATCGCCTTCATGTCCTTGTCCCTCGGTTTAGAATGTGTAGCGTTGATATCGACGCTCATAGGTCATCGTTGTGCTCGGCGCCGGACAAGGCGAATATGAGTTGTTCTTCCGCCGAAGAATCTCATGTAAAGGGTACGATGAAGCTTCGCTTGAACCAACGCGGTGAAACATGAGTTGTGCTTGAGTATATCTTCGTCCGCCCTCCGCTGGCCTCTTGGCCATTGTACGCCTTCAATAAAGGTTTTGTGCTCTACCACCCAAGGATCGATCACGCCTATGTGTTGTAGCGCCACTAGGTTTGCTCTTTCAAAGTCGGGCGAGTCGACCGTAGTCATGCATTTCCGGCGACTCACGGTGACCCCATCCAACAGCCCGCCGAGGTGCCGCTGACGCGGTACCAACGGGTTCTCGATGCTAGATAATTGCAAGAGGAGATGCACTCTTCGGTCGAAGCCTCGCTATACTTCTAGACGTGACATGTTCCGAACGATCCTTTGATGACACCATTCATCCTTTTCGAACGGCATCATGTTGTGCAGAACGCCGCCCGAGTTGATGATATCCTCCACGATATGGACCAGCAGATGCACCATAACGTCAATAATGCGCGGAAGTACATCTCAAGCTCGCATAGTATCACCACGATCTCTTCCTCGTAGCCTTCGTTGAGCCTCACGCCAATCGACTTCCGAGATGACGCCAAAAAGTTGCATAGGCCAAATAGCGCTTACCTGACGCAAGGCCCATGATCCCACTGAATGCAACCGAAGTATCTCACATCAAGATGATACCGTGAGACTTCATCCCATTGAACTTCGTCACGGGTCTAGGTATCTTATCTCCCCAGAATCAGAAGGGAAGTTTTACTCCTAGGAGGCAGTGAAAACTGCTCGATCTCTCCTCGACTTAGAGTGAAGCACGGGAGGGTAGTCATTTCCGGCCTTCTTGGCCTTTTGCCTTGGCGACGACTTCGTGGTCCTTCTTCTACCATCATCATCATCATCATTAGCGTGAAGCTCGATGCCCATTGATTTCAAGTCCGCCCTTGCTTTCGCCCATCTTTGGTCCTCGCATGTTGAGCAGGGTACCAAGCATCGCACACGCTCTTCGTGATATGCATGACATCAAGGCTGTGAGGCACACGGTGGATCTTCCAAGACGGGCAAGTCCCGTAAAATGACTCGCTTCCACCTTCAAGAGCGCGCTCGCTTTTCCCGGCTCGCACCTTTTTTCTCGGCAAGAGGCCTTTCCAATTTTTCAACAGCTCACTTTCCTCGCCAGACTCTCCAAGCGCTGGGTTCGGTTTCACCATCGAACAGATCTCATGCTTCTCCACGGGTCATCGTCAGGCCACCTTCATGTCCCATGAGCACGGTTTTCAAGACCCGGATCTCTATCTAGTGGCGATACGCTGTGTCATCCATGCACCTTACGATCCAGAAATCCGTGGACTACCCGCCGCAGATATCCGTGAATCGAGATAGTCGTGGCACCGTCAGGAGCAAAGGCGGCCTCATAGGGAAATATTCTTTCTCCAAGGCCCCATGTATTGGCTAGCATTTTCCACAGCTGTCTAGCTCCTCCTTCAAAGAGCCCCAGACATGATTGATGTCGCCTCGGTTGTTTCGCCCTTCAATTAGCATACCATGTGAATGTACCTCTTCATGCACAACCAGGGAAGGTTGTACATCCACACAAACACAGCCAAAAGGTAAAGCTCGCTGCCAAACTTATTCCATCGTGCTCGCTACCAGCAATGTTCCTGGATCCTTCCCAATTCGGTATTCGTTCAACGCTAACCGCTCGCATCCTTAGGGTGACTCAGATCTTGTCTTTTATTTATCCGATCACCGCATCTTCCCTTCTCCTCCCTATTCAAGGTACAACGCAGGAGCTTTGCTACCTTAGGGTCCGGAATACCGCTGCAGACGAGGAGTGATCGGAAAGTACCACACCGATTTTCGAGTAGCTTTTCCTCTTGTATCGAGTGACGCCGACACCGGACATATGGTAGACTCGTGCTCATTCCGATAAATGATGCAATTGTTCATGCACACATGGTATTTCACGTATGTAAATCACACGTTTCCGCACTTGTTCCCTTGGGAAGATGTTCGTGCTGTAATGACATGTTCTCGCCGGCTACGCGCCGGTCATTTTGTGTTTTAGTCATGAGCGCACTTTCGTGGGTATCCTCGGCCTGCATCCTTCATACAATGGAGTAACCGTCTCCAGCTGATCCATTGGCTCTTCAGCCTGCGCCTGGTTTCTCGCTATGGCGCCTCTTGAATATGAGGGTCCCGCACCCACCTCCATCGCCGCTCCGCTCCGCATCTTCATTTTCATGATCATGCCCTTCGCTCTGATCTTCCTCATCATCATGTACGACATCTTCTACATGATGATTGTGTACATCATCACCGCCGTGATCATGTCCTCGAGATTCTTCGCCTCTCGCCCCGCCCGCCATGTGGTTGTCTTGTTGCCTTCCTTATTTTTGCTCGCCCCATGGACGCTTCATAGTCATCTTCATCACCTTGCCACCGATAGCCATCCATGAAACTATGCAAGAGCAGTGGTCCCACACTGCCTCGTGAATCCGGTCCGCAATAAGGCTTCACCATCTTCTACACGACATCTTATTCGCCCCTCGTTTGAAGCATCTCGGCTCAAGGAGCTCAAAACCTATTCACGATGCCTTCGTCATCATGCGACTATGGTCGTCAAGGTAGAGCAAAACGATATTTTAGAACCAAGAAAAAATTGGCATGACCTTCCCTAAAATAGGACTAATGCATAGTGCAAAATTTCGCTAAACGGAAATGAATCAACATTCCGCAAAATATTGGCAACTATCGATTTCAAATATCGTACCGCAAACACAAACATATATGCAACATCAAATGTAGCAACACAATACATACATAGATCTAGCTAGGCCACAAAAGTGCATGTGCACGTTGTTGGAGCGAAGCTAGGAGAAAAAAAGTAGATCTACAACATGAAGATAGCTTTCCTTACTTACCTATCAAAAAAAGGTAATTTCACCACTTAATTTTGATGAATCTATGGTGCAAATGAGGAGGAGGAGGAGGCAGCCACATGCTTAGAGAAGGAGGTGGGGGAATGAAGTGGGAAAGTGAGTGTGTAGGTGTGGCTCCAAAAATATCTAGTTGTCCTAGTTACTAATGGCGCACTACCAAGCATGCGCTATTAGTAACTCATCATACTAATGGCGCACTACGTAGACATGCGCCATTAGTAGTTTTGCAAAAAGTAAAATATACTAATGGCGCACTGTGGCACAATGCGCTATTAGTTTAATTATTAATGGCGACTTTTGGCATAGTGCGCCATTAGTAGGTTTGCAAAAGTAAAAAATTATATACTAATGGCACATCGTTTTGGTCGCCATTACTAGTTCTAACTAGTGGCTTTTGCCATCCTCGCCATTAGTTTGTATGGGAAAAATGGAAAATCATTAGTAGTGGCGATCAGTGGAGCACGTGCGCCATTAGTGTCTTTCCACAATGGCGAAGACGAGCAACCGTGCGCCTATTAGTATATAGTAGTGGCGCACTACTCACCGTGCACCATTAGAATCAGCCCTATCTATAGCCCTTTTCCTAGTAGTGAAATGGTCAATGTGGTGGTGGTGGTGGGTTGTTGTTGTTGTTGTTGTTGTTGTCAGCTTGGTTCTGTACTAATGTTTGAATCAAGGCATTCTCACGCCAATCAACCGAAAGGATCTTCTCCAAGGGAAAACAACTGGGTCATATTCTCGAGGCATCTAAGGGTTTATAGAAAAGACGAATTTAGAATAGAATGAGGTCTAGAGAGAAACACTACCCATATGCACATGAGACAAATCACACAATATCACTCCAATCAATTCAAACAAGGGCATACAACGGTCTATCTATCGCTACAAAGTGCTGGAACTAACTAATCTTTAATGGAGGAATCTATCACTATGGTGGTCAACTAGAAAAATCAGTCTGGATGAAGACTCCATGATATCTCGCCCACCATCTTCAAATCATCATCACTAGGATCGAATCGTGTCGCCGATGATGATGTAGTTCTCCGAAAGGTAATCTTCATCTTCTTCTCCGGTGTTGAATTTCCCATGAGTTCTTCAATCTTCCTTAAGATCGCTGCTTTTTCCTACTAGAGCTACAATCTCTCCATGTAGTCCTTGCGAAAGGCCTTCGCCTCCTTCTAGTTCGACAATCTTAGCTTTTTGTTGTCTTCAACTCCATCATGTCTCAAGACATTCTCTCCGGCCGAATGTGCCGTTTAACTTGGATGAAAGCAAGAATGGATCATCCTTAGTGCCAACTATCTCCCATTGTTCATCTCGGCGCCAAGAAATCTGGTAGATAGTATCCTTGAGGTCTTTGTAAATTCTCCAATGGCCCCATGGTTATGTGAGCTGCCATTCTTCCTGCATCTGTGTTGGTGCATTGAAAACACACTCTATGGGCCCGATTGGCGCAACGCCCTTCCGAACTTGAGCTTGAATCTTCCAAATATTTTCTTCGTGTAAAGTGGAATTGTAGGTCCCGTGAAGCTTGGTATTCGATGTTGTGTATTAGTGACTTCTTCGTGTCATCCAAAGGTGTATCTTCATCCCGTCTTGATCCTCGCCCGCTATCCTAAAAGAGTAGAAAAGATGAGGAGTCGAATGAGAAGAGAGTAGTGATCCGGGCTTTAGCTAATGGTCGTAGTCTTACAAATGCCGTGGTGCTCGACACCATCTTTGTAGCGACTGCACCTCAAATAGTCTGATTCGCGGTTGTCATCCTCGGATCAAGAATGCCGACACCACATAGTACTCAAGGATTTATAACAGAGTAGCAATCACACACTTATTACAATTGAATGTCTCAAGAGAGAACTTATTAAAATAAATATGACTTAAGGCCATCTAATAACGATAACAGCTAAGGCTTGGAAGAATAAGCCAGTCCATCAACTCCAACGGCATTACTCATATGTAACTACCTAATTCCAAAAACACCATACTGTCGTCAAAAGTCTGCAAATAGAAACGCAGTTCAAAACGGGTCAAGACATGAATAAGGCCGCAATGTAACACAGAGAAAATAATGTAAGAATAGTTTCCATACCACATGCATATTTGGTCAGGAGCTCTATGGTTACAATTTTTATGTAGCTCAATTTAATGGAGCCTCACAAGACTCGATCTCCGCTTGATTTTCGTGACTACATGGTGCTTAAGAAACTAGATGAACCGAGACATATTCGTAAGCACTAGCACTCATATGTGGGTGGTAACTGCACTAAATCACAACCCTACATCAACTAGTCTACCTTAAGAGTTCTGCACTTCTCGATTCAATTGCATAATTAATCATACACGCAAATGTGCAATGGTATCAAGATCAAGGACTCAATGAAGATATCACAACACAACTCTACAATTAAAATACAAGCATCATAATATGCCAGGCCTCGAGGGCTTCGAATAAGTGCTCGATTGACGAGTCAGTGAAGCAACAATATCTCGAAAGTACGCATATAAGTTAAAACAGTGCCATAAGAGCTAGCACAAACCGATATGACGAAGAGGACAGCCTCCTCCGCCCGGGATCCTCCTAGGTCACTCTGCCGCCGCTGGCCGCACGTAGTAGGCGCCCAGAGTAGTAGTCACAGAGGCGGTGGAGCTCGATCCTGGCTCCACTGGCCTGGACAGCAATCGAGTAGAGACAGGGAAAAGGAACAACCGTGAGTACTCATCCAAAGTACTCAGCAAGGAGCTACATGCAGATATATGTGTAAAGGCCATCAAGGATCAACTGCATGCCGTAATAGAGAAGATCTAGTCCTATCAGATAGCATCTTCCCGAAACCACCATCTTAAAAGAAACAAGAGGGGAGTAGAGTAACATAACTTAGTAAAGCGATTATCAACCTCGCCGCAGATCCTTTCTCGATTCTCGCGAGAAAGAAATCCCGTGAGCCATACTATCCTCAGCTTATCAACCAATTCATATCCATGTCTCATCTCAAGTAACCGGCCTAGTTGTATCGATCGATACAACTCAAGTCTGCTATCAGAGGACGTGCTATCGATAGATGTTTTTCCTCGCAGGGTGCACCAACTACCCACCACGCCGTTAACTCCGCCGATTAACACTTTCTGTGGTCATGCCCGGCCCTAATAAACAATACGAACCCGACCTAGGCTTAGAGAGGCCAAGACGCCGATTAAACCTATGCCAGGCCATCTCCCGGAACTCAAGACGCTATGCGAGGGCGGCCGAAGCGTACTTCCAGTCACTGTGCCTGTACCAACTGCTACCGGCCCGACGCCGACGCCTAATAAGCTTGGCCGATGAGCACGACGCAGAACGCCCATATTTAGCCCACGGATGGTTAGCGCTTATCAGCGAGGCTGGATCAAATATCCAAATCAGTGGATTAGGAACGCAACAAGCGTAACTCACGAAGATGTGACCCGCTGTTGCCTCGAGGACTCTGCGGCAATAGGGAATGTTCGCCACGCCGTAATTATCTCGCGGCACCCTCCAGTCAACCCGCTCACATCACTCGCATTACACGCTGCTGGTACCTCGTGGTCGAACGGTTTTCCAAGCAAGTGGGTAATAATCCAATTAATCGTGAGTCCAAACATCAAGGGAAAACACAGAATCACCCCTGTATCCCACTCAATGTAGTCGCAAGGTGAACATAAGAGGATTCACCCTCGGAATCCACACTTGAGGGTTGCACGACGTAGTCAGATCGAAGTGGTTAAGGAGAAATCACCGATGACCACAAACCAATAGCTATACCTGGCCAAAAGTTATCGTGAGGTGTTGTAGAGGTTTCACCTGTGACTCGGAGGTAACCTCAGTAGTGTCGGTTAAGGGAAGTGATGCGTGTCGGCCTCGGTCTTCGATCCCGCTGATCGGTCCTCAATGATGAAGCAGGGCAACAAGGACAAAGGGGGTCATCATAACAACCAACCTATACTAAGTGCTTTAGGATAAGGTGTAGGTAACAATAGTTGTGTTACAATAAACAAAGTGCAGTATCAGAGCAACAATAATAAAGAGTAAAATCTAGTGCAAGCAATAAGAGAATGGAATGGGCGATATCGGATGATAAAGGGGGCTTGCCCGTTGCCCGCAAGAGAGGATCACAAGACAGTCGAACTGCCACCGCAGCTGGCTTGGCCTCAGTTCATCAAGAGAAGAGGGGAAGAAATGAATACAGATAACAAAGCATAACGATGCATGACACAAGAAGATGCTAGGGCGTGTTCTAACGTGGTAAGAGGGGTACTGTTTAGGGGGAAAGATCCGAAGTTATCCTGCCCTACGCCCGTCAAGGCTGATGAACCGAGGAGAAAGTTTGCAGGTCTGATAGGTTAGAGACGCATGTGGACGAATCTGACCACAGATCCGAATTCTTGCCTTGCCGCTCGAGCAACTTTCATGTTGAAAACATTTTAATCCCGCTACTTGGATTAAAAGTTATGAATTATAAAAGGTTTTATTAATTTCGGAATTTTAATTAATTAATTAATTAATTTTAAAGATTTATGACATCAAGATGAGGTCATACGGACAACAAGAAAGAACAGATGTATCAATAACCCTGCCAAAATCTCCACATATACACTAAGTACTTAATTAACTCTAATCGCATTAATTAACCTAGTTAATTAAGCATTGCTAATTAATAATTAGTGTTAATTAAAGGTAATTAATTAGTTTAATTAATTACCCAATTAATTTAATGATTAGGTTTAACTAATCCAGAATTATTTATTACTCAATTAATTAATTAATTAATTAATTAGTTAATTATTTTAATTACTTTTTTAATTCATTTTTTCGCTTCATAATTAAACATTTCTAAACGCTTTTTGGGTAAATTTAGTCACCACATCGGGCAACGGGCGGCGCTGGAAGCAGTGGTGTCAGACCTACACACTGCCCCATGCTGGCGGCCGAGGGAGCCGGTACATTTGCCATTGGCTGCACAAGTAGCAACGCTTTGCAAGGGCGGCGACGAGGCTTGCAAGGGCTCGTATGGCGGGGAATTTGGGCCGGACGCGGGCGGAGGAAGCCGAACTGTGGGGCAAAGGGTTTGGCTTATTTATAAGAAGGCCGATTATGTGATGGGAATAACTGGGAGAGGGAGGCGTGGTTGGGCGAAGCAAGACGGGCGCCAAGGGTCAATCATGAAAGGCGCAGGGGGTCATGGGAAAGGTAGGGTCAGGGGCTGGCTGAAGTCACGGGCGGTTTGGAGGACCCGAGGAGCTGAAAATGCCGACGAGGGAGGGGAGAGGAGCGAGTTTCACGGGGTTTGCGGTTCCCGCGCGGCTGAGGGAAGCTCAAGAACTGGGGAGGGCTGGGAGGCACGCCATGAGGTGGGCGAGGGAGCATGGGCGCCGAGGTCCCGGCTGGGCTTTGGGGGGCAAGGAGGAGAGGGCTGGCCTGCCCGGGCAGGGAGGAGGAGGAGAAGTGAGGGCGGCACAAGGGTAAACGGGCGGCGGGGAGTGGGGTCACACTGGGAGGCGGCTCACAGGCCTGGGACCTGACACCTGGGGAGGGAGGTGAGTTAATGGGGGGAAAGGGAGGAGGGCTAGGGGTTTCTGTGGGATAAGGGAGGCTGCCCGGGTTGGGTTGCCCGTGGCTCAGCAATGGGCCTGTAAGGGGGAGATACTAAGTGGGGGAGGTGGGGCCGCAATACAATGGTAGATTATCCTCCCCAAATTTTCACTTTCTTTTTCCCTTTATTATTTTTTTTTTTGACAAATTTCGAAACCACGATTTGTTTAAATAATGTAACTGGATCCGCTATAAATCTCTCATACAAGAAATCTCGGTTCCGAGATTTAGGAGGTAGAAGAAAGAGGGCGATATTATTCAGGATCTATCTGCTCCTGTGCTTCATCTTCGAGTGATTCACCATCGATTTTTGAGGAATTTATCGCTTCGACGGTGCTGCTCGCTTATCGAGAATGCGGACGGATGCTTTTATAGGAGAGGTCCCTGCACCGAGCACTTCATGGTCCATCGCCGGATTGGGTCCTTGAAGCTGACGGAGTTGGGACACGGAAACACATCGTGAACTCCGAGAAAGGTCTGACTGAAGCCCGCCATGATTTTCCACTTTTCCAGACAGTGAAAGGCCAATATACAGGAGCTATTGCCCTTGATTCCGTTGCGGAGCACCTTCATTGGTGTAACGCCAAGATAGGCCTTTTTCGCCAGTTGATAGACCGCGTCTTTGTGATGACGGGTCATAATTACTTTTGACGCCGATCGAGCGCCTTTGAGATTCGCGCAATAACGCGGACTTGTTCTTCGCATGTTGGATAATATCCGACCAAGAGTGGACGCTCCCCGCCGACTGGGCTTCGTGGGGTTCGACTTTCATATATAACACTTCAAGGCCATCTTCACTAGCTTGAAAGCTATTATTATAAGAGAACTCAAAGATACGGAGAGAGATTCCCATTTCAGTTTAATGACGACACAAGCTCAAGCATGTCTTCGAGAATTTGATCGACACGCTCAACTTGCCCTTGAGACCAAGTGATGAAAAGCAAGACTGAAGATAAATGAGTCCCCATAGCTTCTTGAAACTCGTCAATCTGGAAGTGAATGTTGCCACGGTCCCATAACTAGTGGAATACCGTACCTGACATATAGAGCGCTGTGTTGGCTAGCAAAAGGATCGCTTCTTCGACCGCCGTAAATGTGCAGAAAGCCGGTCAATGATTTACCAGAATAGTATTACCTTTCGCGATTTGGGAAAAACCAAGGATCTAAGTCCATTTCAACATGGTCCCATTTCCATTCTAGAGATAGGTTGTGTGAGTTCCAGAGGCCTTTTGATGTTCTCGCTTGATACGACGAACGTCACACTAAACATATTAGCAATGTCCCGCTTTATTAGACCACTGTATCTTCATTTAATGTCTTGATACATCTTGGTAATCGCCAGTGGATACATAGAGGCGCATCATGAGCTTCTGCATAACCTTCGAAGTATATCCGTGTTGTCCTCGCTTGGTAAGGTACCACTAGCGGCCTTTGAAGTACAAGGCGCCATCATCGCATAGTGAAGGATGAGGGATTTCTTTCCCCGATTTGTTTAAGCTTAGACCTCAGAGTCGCATCCCTCAGATTGTCTTTTATGGTGCCCAAGAGATCGGGTTCAACAGCCTTGGTATGAGGATCCTTGGGAACAACACGGAGATTCATCTTATAACTCCGGAGGGGGAGCGAAAACGAGGAACATATGGAGGTTCAAATAATTCTTCAACAAGTGAGGGCTGAACTTTGTGAACCTCAAGGTGGTTGCAAGAAGACTTATGCTCAAGGCATCGCCATCACATTAGCCTCGGGCTTCAAGGAGTAGGAGATTCCCAAATCAAACCGTAGCCCATCCATCTCGGGACGGAGGTTCGTGTCTGGCTGAGTAAAATGTGACATCGCATTTTGGTGGTCGGTAGATCTCGAACGACATCGAGATAATGTCGCCACTGCTTAGGCGCATGAATGACAGCAAAGAAGTTCGAGGTCGTGGAATCGGGTAGTTCTCCTCGTGAGGGCTGCGAATCGTCGAGAGGCATATAACCACTTTGCGATCTTATTAGGACACCGCTTAATCCTTTTGACTTCCGAAGGCCAAGAAGAATGACGTAAGTCCTTCTTAGTATCGGAGGAGCTAGCACCGGGCGCTTGTCACTTGTCCTTGAGTTCCGAAAACTTTCCCATTAATTTATCCGCCCATTGAACTTGACGCCTTTTATGCAATAGATTAGTGAGGTTCAATCGGGAAGTTCACGAATCGACGGCAATAGCTGGCGAGACCGAAAACTTCGACTTGCTTAACGCTCTTCGGAGGAGTCCAATCGAGAATAGCCCGAACTCGCTCAGGTTGACGGCAATACCATCCTTAAAATGACATGCCCAAGATAGGTTACTTTTCGAAGCCGTATTCACATTTGGAGAACTTGGCATAGATGATGCTCGTAGCTTTTCCAAAGACACCTAAGATGTTCAAGATGTTCTTCTTCATTCTTGAATAGATCAGATATCATCTGTGATAAAACCATAATGCATTTAACTTGTCGTAATCCATGAATATATAGTTCATCGCAGAGAGGTGGCCGAGTATTGGTTAAGCCGAAGATATGACGTGTACTCGTATGAACCATAACGAGTCACAAATGCGGTCTTGGGGATATCCTCTCAATGAACACGGATCCGGTGGTAACCCAACCTCAAGTCGAAGCTTGGAACACCGACGAACCAAATGGGCCATCATAAAGATCATTGATCCGAGGAAGAGGATATTATTCGAATGGTAGCTTGATTTATAGGATTTGGGTAGTCTTGAACCAATCGGTTTTCCATCCTTCTTCGGGACAAGAGTAAGGTGCTCCCCAAGGAGAGCAACTGGGCTTAATGAAGAGATTTTATTGATTCTCTTTAGCTCAAGGAGTCTGCGCGCGGCATCTTGTAGGGACGCCATTACAGGAGGGTGTCAATCAAGTCGATGACTAATTCGACAAAATGGGGGAACCGAAGTTCTTCAGAAAGACGCCTTGGAAATCGCAAACGACAGAATGTTTTCAATTTCTCGAGGGTGCGGCGTTCAATGCATTCAATGCATAGAGCCTTGCCTTCGCATTTTGAACCGCATTTAGCATTGTAGCTACACCATCATCGTGGGTGCAGCAGATGGATTCGTCTTAGTGGCGCAAACGACACGCCAGAGCGCTTTCAACCAATCCATCCCCAAAATGAGGTCAATGCTACAAGACTTAGCACGATAAGGAGAGACAAGGAATTCCATTCCTTCGATCAACGGGACGCTGCTAAATCATGGAAGTCCGACATTAACCGGGGTGTACTAATGAAAGGAAGCATTCATGTCTTCGCTAAGGCCATGCATGAATGCAAAATCTTCGTGACATGAATGAATGTGATGCTCCCCGAATCAATAAAAGTGATGCGTGTACTGAATTTCACGAGAAGGGTACCCATCACAAGAGTGCTGGTCTTATTTCGCTCAGCTTCAACGTGGGTTGGCCCGAGCTTTCGTCAAGACTTGCCAGAGTTGTTATGGTTCATTGTTTACCGCTACCGCCGAAGGGGCTACCGTTTTCTGGGTTCTCGTTGCACTTAGCACGCATGCTTTTTCCCCGCTGTCCGTGACCAAGCATAAGCCACACAGGAACAGAGCTTGGGGTGGCGGATGGGAAGCTTTACCGCTTAGTTGTGGTAAGGCATTTGTGGTGCATAGTTCTCGCTTCGGGCGATGCATTGGGCCGCATGCATTAACCAAATTCTGCGCTTCATGATCTAGTTCAAGATGCCGGTGTCAATGGTTATACTGCGAGCTCTGGTATTCTCGCACATGCCGACGTTGATAGCTTGACCACCAAGGTATGAATCAAAGTCGCATCACTAGAAGTGCGAAGCTTGATGTCACTGAAAACCGCCACTAACTTCTTTGTCTCCACGGCATCGCTTGCAATATCCTATTTCAAAGATACGTAGACAAGTCCAAGAACTCTCACGATAGTTTAAATAGCCTTTGTTGCTCTGGTGTTATGAACTCACGCTTCTTCCTCCCATGACCTTGAGGAATGAAGGGCTTAAGGCACCGAAGTGAGCCAGATATAGTCCCAAGGGTAGCACGAAGGGTGGCTTTCCCACCATTGAGTCACTGGATCCTTCGTAGTTAGCTGAAGCAAAGGCATATAGCCTCGGAGTACATTTACTCCATTTCATAGATAAATACGAGCTACCATCAAAGATCCTGGCCGAAAGGAGCCGCCAGACATCACCATTTTCATCATGAATTCGCAGAGTTGTCCCACCGGTGCCATTCATATTGTTGCGAGGGAACGAGCCATCATGTTCTCCATGAACCGCATCGATCTGCGTTTACGTTCTCCATCCGGTAAACAGCTGTTATCACGACAATTTCTTTCAGAGAGACTCAAGTCACCAGCCCACAAAATTAGATAAATGAAGCTTTTGCGCAGGAAGACTCCTGTCAGCTGATTGATCTGTCATGTTCTTTCCACCTCGAGTTTTCCATCAACTGATGATTTTCACTAAGACCGGTAGTTATTTGTTCTTTCGTGGGAATCATTTCCGAGGACTTGAAACTTCATGATCACCTCACAATCACCACCATTCTTCGAATGTCCAAATACAGATCCAATCCCTTAATCCAATTGTATCGAGATGAGGAGCCATTAGGAATCCGCACATCTACAGTGTCAACAATCTTGTGAAGAGTGATGTTGAAGACTCAGAGGTGTGCGAGTCCTTTCCAGAACCAAGCATAAACCTTCATGTGCTGCAAATTTAGAGTTGTGGTGAGGATCTCTAATCCAGCATTTAGCAATCAAGACTTTGAAATAACTTACATTGGGTTTCTTGTCGCTGAGGAGTTCATAGGCGTCTTTCTGAAGAATTTAGAAGATATACTGTTGATGATGTGGCACGCAGATCAATTGCTTCAATCCAAGCTCAATTCTGAAAATACATGGTCTTCTAGTTACAATACTACGCCCCAACAAATAAAATTTCAAACACACACTTACTTTCAACTATAAACAAACTGACTTCATCGTTAATGAACAGTATAAAGATATATAAAACTCCATTGCAAATGTGCCATGTCAATAAAACAACTCATGGAAGTAAACTATTAAGGTTCAAAAGTCAAGTAAATCAAGATTATGACAGCTTGCAAACACAGACCATGTCATTATCATGGCAGTCCACTATATATTTTTATGACAAAATACATCATTATATCGTGGCACATTATGGCCATTTTCTTACATGATGCTAATCGTATCTAATCAACATATTTCACCTTGAGGTGTTAAGGCTGCAACCGTCTGAACTTCAATTCCTTTACCTCCTTGAAACCTGAAATATGCGTATATATGATGATTCTAAGAAAAGGGAAAAGGTGTATCAAGAACAGATTCACATGTGTGGCTGTTAGCCATTACAAACTTAAATTTATCTATTTTCGATTCACAAACTATCATAAATGAATAATAGTACACTTAGGAGCTCAATCAAAGCAATGACATATTCATGATCTAGTTTAGCAAAGAAGTTGCAAATACTTAACTGCCTAGAACATCACAAGATGCAATAATAAGAATAATGTAAACATTTTTAGTTATAAGAATAGTATACTTTATAAACCGAAGTGGAACTACTCACGAAGAAGTATTAGCGTATAGTTTGTCAACTCATGAAATAACATTTTTTCAGCCCAAAATGGATGCCATTTATAACATTGCATATTAGTCGATGTAGCTGAGCCTTTCACCACTATATAATATTGCATATAAAATTACAAATTTATGTAACTTGATTTTTTGTATGAAACCTAGTCAATGTGACAATATATAAACCATCGATGTACTAGTTATCAAGTTGAGAAATTGACGCACATAAGCAAAAAGCAATATCGACTTGACTAGAGATACTTGTAAAGTTGTAAGTTATATCTACCAAAGTAACTAAACCTGCATTTAATTAGGGTTCTTATTATGTTCGTATATAAATTCTTCTCAATTACTTAGGAAAATTAATGGATGTCTTACAAATTACAGAGGAGTTAATAATCAGTTTCAAGAAAAAATTCATCAATACTATGCATCATCTTCCTACTATGCATCATCTTCCTATATACTTGCTACTCATCTTCGTAACCAAACAAAGAGAAAAACAGTTGAAGAGAGGCTCACGAGAGGACACTCAAATTTGCTAACCCTAGAACACGGGGAAGAGGGTTGTGGTACTTATGGAGGTAGCCTAGGGGGAGGAGGGAGGGGAGAGGTGAGGAATCACCTGGATAACGGCAGTTGCCGAGGAGGGCGCCCGAGGAGGCGGCGGGCAAGGCTGGCCGAGGAGGAGGTGGCACGCCGAGGAGGAGGCTGCACGCCGAGGAGGAGGCGCGGCCGAGGAGGAGGCGGCGTAGCTTGCCACCCACCTTGGAGCCGAACCCTAGGCAGGGCGGGCGGACGGAGGACGGGAGGATGGAGGGGCGGAGCTCATGGGAGGCGGGGCTCGGGGCGGACTGAGGGAGAAGGAGAGGCGGGCGGGGCTGGCGGCGGGTGACGGAGGCGGGCGGCTGCGGCGGCGCGCACGGTTAGCGATCGATAACTGGGGGAGGAGGAGGCAGGCGAAAGGAGGAGTGGGGTTCTAATGGCGCACCACCCCTCGCGCCATAAGTACGACTATTTTAATGGCGCACTCTCCTCGTGCGCCATTAGAATTTTGTTTTAATCTAGCCCGACTTGTCGTTATATACCACCTAACCCTATCTACATCAAGCCGCCCACTAGCCCGACCGGTCAGCAAGAAGACACACATGAGGTCCCGGGTTCGATTCTGTGCTCCCCAATATTTTTTATGCATTTTAAATGTGTTTGATATTTATTTGTGTTTAAATATGTTCAAACTTGTTTAAATCATAACAAATATTTTTTATAAAACAGTAATATTTTTAAAATATGTTCAAATCTGTTACTTGAAAATATCATCGCGGCGGCGGTGGAGCCGGGAGGGTGGGGGTGCCTGCTGGCGGCGGGAGGGGCCGGTGCTCGCTGGCGCAAGTGGAGCGAGGGTTGTGGTGGGTCGGCGGGCGTGGAGCTAGGAGGGAGGGGTGGATCGAGATGGAGGGGGATCGAGATCGAGATGGAGGGGAATCGAGATCGAGATGGAGGGGATCGAGATCAAGTGTCCTCATGAATTAAAAGGTGCCCATGAAATTTAAAAATATTCATGATATCAAAAAGTGCCTATGAAATACAATCGAGAAATGAAGACTACGATTTAAATACAATCGATCTTAGCTAGCTATCTGCTCACAATCTTCTTGCCCTTCTTTTTCGCAAATGGAGTTCTTCTCGTGGAACTGACGCCCTTAGGTAGGGTGGTCCGCTTCTCTTCTGTGTGTGCTGCTATCATCGCTGTCATTATGTTCGATCTTCGGTCACAGATTTGTCAAGTCTTGCTCATTGGCTACCCATCCATTCGATGATGATCTTCCTCACGACAACACGACCGGCTTTGACGGGCGGTAAGAATGAAGAAGCATTGGTCCACTTGGGAAGCCAGCACTATGGCTCATTTTTCGCTGGTGACGCTTATGCCATGTCTTGATTTGGCTTGCATAACCATGGTGGTGAAATACCGTCTTCTTTAGGACGCCGCCCATCTCGACACGGAACATCGGACCTTTCTCCAGCCAGTAGCTCAGCCTCCCGATCTCCTCGATCCTTCAGTATCTGCCCTGTCGCTGCGTGTAGGATTCCATCGCTACCCCGGAGTTCTCGATAACCATCGCCTTCATGTCCTTGTCCCTCGGTTTAGAATGTGTAGCGTTGATATCGACGCTCATAGGTCATCGTTGTGCTCGGCGCCGGACAAGGCGAATATGAGTTGTTCTTCCGCCGAAGAATCTCATGTAAAGGGTACGATGAAGCTTCGCTTGAACCAACGCGGTGAAACATGAGTTGTGCTTGAGTATATCTTCGTCCGCCCTCCGCTGGCCTCTTGGCCATTGTACGCCTTCAATAAAGGTTTTGTGCTCTACCACCCAAGGATCGATCACGCCTATGTGTTGTAGCGCCACTAGGTTTGCTCTTTCAAAGTCGGGCGAGTCGACCGTAGTCATGCATTTCCGGCGACTCACGGTGACCCCATCCAACAGCCCGCCGAGGTGCCGCTGACGCGGTACCAACGGGTTCTCGATGCTAGATAATTGCAAGAGGAGATGCACTCTTCGGTCGAAGCCTCGCTATACTTCTAGACGTGACATGTTCCGAACGATCCTTTGATGACACCATTCATCCTTTTCGAACGGCATCATGTTGTGCAGAACGCCGCCCGAGTTGATGATATCCTCCACGATATGGACCAGCAGATGCACCATAACGTCAATAATGCGCGGAAGTACATCTCAAGCTCGCATAGTATCACCACGATCTCTTCCTCGTAGCCTTCGTTGAGCCTCACGCCAATCGACTTCCGAGATGACGCCAAAAAGTTGCATAGGCCAAATAGCGCTTACCTGACGCAAGGCCCATGATCCCACTGAATGCAACCGAAGTATCTCACATCAAGATGATACCGTGAGACTTCATCCCATTGAACTTCGTCACGGGTCTAGGTATCTTATCTCCCCAGAATCAGAAGGGAAGTTTTACTCCTAGGAGGCAGTGAAAACTGCTCGATCTCTCCTCGACTTAGAGTGAAGCACGGGAGGGTAGTCATTTCCGGCCTTCTTGGCCTTTTGCCTTGGCGACGACTTCGTGGTCCTTCTTCTACCATCATCATCATCATCATTAGCGTGAAGCTCGATGCCCATTGATTTCAAGTCCGCCCTTGCTTTCGCCCATCTTTGGTCCTCGCATGTTGAGCAGGGTACCAAGCATCGCACACGCTCTTCGTGATATGCATGACATCAAGGCTGTGAGGCACACGGTGGATCTTCCAAGACGGGCAAGTCCCGTAAAATGACTCGCTTCCACCTTCAAGAGCGCGCTCGCTTTTCCCGGCTCGCACCTTTTTTCTCGGCAAGAGGCCTTTCCAATTTTTCAACAGCTCACTTTCCTCGCCAGACTCTCCAAGCGCTGGGTTCGGTTTCACCATCGAACAGATCTCATGCTTCTCCACGGGTCATCGTCAGGCCACCTTCATGTCCCATGAGCACGGTTTTCAAGACCCGGATCTCTATCTAGTGGCGATACGCTGTGTCATCCATGCACCTTACGATCCAGAAATCCGTGGACTACCCGCCGCAGATATCCGTGAATCGAGATAGTCGTGGCACCGTCAGGAGCAAAGGCGGCCTCATAGGGAAATATTCTTTCTCCAAGGCCCCATGTATTGGCTAGCATTTTCCACAGCTGTCTAGCTCCTCCTTCAAAGAGCCCCAGACATGATTGATGTCGCCTCGGTTGTTTCGCCCTTCAATTAGCATACCATGTGAATGTACCTCTTCATGCACAACCAGGGAAGGTTGTACATCCACACAAACACAGCCAAAAGGTAAAGCTCGCTGCCAAACTTATTCCATCGTGCTCGCTACCAGCAATGTTCCTGGATCCTTCCCAATTCGGTATTCGTTCAACGCTAACCGCTCGCATCCTTAGGGTGACTCAGATCTTGTCTTTTATTTATCCGATCACCGCATCTTCCCTTCTCCTCCCTATTCAAGGTACAACGCAGGAGCTTTGCTACCTTAGGGTCCGGAATACCGCTGCAGACGAGGAGTGATCGGAAAGTACCACACCGATTTTCGAGTAGCTTTTCCTCTTGTATCGAGTGACGCCGACACCGGACATATGGTAGACTCGTGCTCATTCCGATAAATGATGCAATTGTTCATGCACACATGGTATTTCACGTATGTAAATCACACGTTTCCGCACTTGTTCCCTTGGGAAGATGTTCGTGCTGTAATGACATGTTCTCGCCGGCTACGCGCCGGTCATTTTGTGTTTTAGTCATGAGCGCACTTTCGTGGGTATCCTCGGCCTGCATCCTTCATACAATGGAGTAACCGTCTCCAGCTGATCCATTGGCTCTTCAGCCTGCGCCTGGTTTCTCGCTATGGCGCCTCTTGAATATGAGGGTCCCGCACCCACCTCCATCGCCGCTCCGCTCCGCATCTTCATTTTCATGATCATGCCCTTCGCTCTGATCTTCCTCATCATCATGTACGACATCTTCTACATGATGATTGTGTACATCATCACCGCCGTGATCATGTCCTCGAGATTCTTCGCCTCTCGCCCCGCCCGCCATGTGGTTGTCTTGTTGCCTTCCTTATTTTTGCTCGCCCCATGGACGCTTCATAGTCATCTTCATCACCTTGCCACCGATAGCCATCCATGAAACTATGCAAGAGCAGTGGTCCCACACTGCCTCGTGAATCCGGTCCGCAATAAGGCTTCACCATCTTCTACACGACATCTTATTCGCCCCTCGTTTGAAGCATCTCGGCTCAAGGAGCTCAAAACCTATTCACGATGCCTTCGTCATCATGCGACTATGGTCGTCAAGGTAGAGCAAAACGATATTTTAGAACCAAGAAAAAATTGGCATGACCTTCCCTAAAATAGGACTAATGCATAGTGCAAAATTTCGCTAAACGGAAATGAATCAACATTCCGCAAAATATTGGCAACTATCGATTTCAAATATCGTACCGCAAACACAAACATATATGCAACATCAAATGTAGCAACACAATACATACATAGATCTAGCTAGGCCACAAAAGTGCATGTGCACGTTGTTGGAGCGAAGCTAGGAGAAAAAAAGTAGATCTACAACATGAAGATAGCTTTCCTTACTTACCTATCAAAAAAAGGTAATTTCACCACTTAATTTTGATGAATCTATGGTGCAAATGAGGAGGAGGAGGAGGCAGCCACATGCTTAGAGAAGGAGGTGGGGGAATGAAGTGGGAAAGTGAGTGTGTAGGTGTGGCTCCAAAAATATCTAGTTGTCCTAGTTACTAATGGCGCACTACCAAGCATGCGCTATTAGTAACTCATCATACTAATGGCGCACTACGTAGACATGCGCCATTAGTAGTTTTGCAAAAAGTAAAATATACTAATGGCGCACTGTGGCACAATGCGCTATTAGTTTAATTATTAATGGCGACTTTTGGCATAGTGCGCCATTAGTAGGTTTGCAAAAGTAAAAAATTATATACTAATGGCACATCGTTTTGGTCGCCATTACTAGTTCTAACTAGTGGCTTTTGCCATCCTCGCCATTAGTTTGTATGGGAAAAATGGAAAATCATTAGTAGTGGCGATCAGTGGAGCACGTGCGCCATTAGTGTCTTTCCACAATGGCGAAGACGAGCAACCGTGCGCCTATTAGTATATAGTAGTGGCGCACTACTCACCGTGCACCATTAGAATCAGCCCTATCTATAGCCCTTTTCCTAGTAGTGAAATGGTCAATGTGGTGGTGGTGGTGGGTTGTTGTTGTTGTTGTTGTTGTTGTCAGCTTGGTTCTGTACTAATGTTTGAATCAAGGCATTCTCACGCCAATCAACCGAAAGGATCTTCTCCAAGGGAAAACAACTGGGTCATATTCTCGAGGCATCTAAGGGTTTATAGAAAAGACGAATTTAGAATAGAATGAGGTCTAGAGAGAAACACTACCCATATGCACATGAGACAAATCACACAATATCACTCCAATCAATTCAAACAAGGGCATACAACGGTCTATCTATCGCTACAAAGTGCTGGAACTAACTAATCTTTAATGGAGGAATCTATCACTATGGTGGTCAACTAGAAAAATCAGTCTGGATGAAGACTCCATGATATCTCGCCCACCATCTTCAAATCATCATCACTAGGATCGAATCGTGTCGCCGATGATGATGTAGTTCTCCGAAAGGTAATCTTCATCTTCTTCTCCGGTGTTGAATTTCCCATGAGTTCTTCAATCTTCCTTAAGATCGCTGCTTTTTCCTACTAGAGCTACAATCTCTCCATGTAGTCCTTGCGAAAGGCCTTCGCCTCCTTCTAGTTCGACAATCTTAGCTTTTTGTTGTCTTCAACTCCATCATGTCTCAAGACATTCTCTCCGGCCGAATGTGCCGTTTAACTTGGATGAAAGCAAGAATGGATCATCCTTAGTGCCAACTATCTCCCATTGTTCATCTCGGCGCCAAGAAATCTGGTAGATAGTATCCTTGAGGTCTTTGTAAATTCTCCAATGGCCCCATGGTTATGTGAGCTGCCATTCTTCCTGCATCTGTGTTGGTGCATTGAAAACACACTCTATGGGCCCGATTGGCGCAACGCCCTTCCGAACTTGAGCTTGAATCTTCCAAATATTTTCTTCGTGTAAAGTGGAATTGTAGGTCCCGTGAAGCTTGGTATTCGATGTTGTGTATTAGTGACTTCTTCGTGTCATCCAAAGGTGTATCTTCATCCCGTCTTGATCCTCGCCCGCTATCCTAAAAGAGTAGAAAAGATGAGGAGTCGAATGAGAAGAGAGTAGTGATCCGGGCTTTAGCTAATGGTCGTAGTCTTACAAATGCCGTGGTGCTCGACACCATCTTTGTAGCGACTGCACCTCAAATAGTCTGATTCGCGGTTGTCATCCTCGGATCAAGAATGCCGACACCACATAGTACTCAAGGATTTATAACAGAGTAGCAATCACACACTTATTACAATTGAATGTCTCAAGAGAGAACTTATTAAAATAAATATGACTTAAGGCCATCTAATAACGATAACAGCTAAGGCTTGGAAGAATAAGCCAGTCCATCAACTCCAACGGCATTACTCATATGTAACTACCTAATTCCAAAAACACCATACTGTCGTCAAAAGTCTGCAAATAGAAACGCAGTTCAAAACGGGTCAAGACATGAATAAGGCCGCAATGTAACACAGAGAAAATAATGTAAGAATAGTTTCCATACCACATGCATATTTGGTCAGGAGCTCTATGGTTACAATTTTTATGTAGCTCAATTTAATGGAGCCTCACAAGACTCGATCTCCGCTTGATTTTCGTGACTACATGGTGCTTAAGAAACTAGATGAACCGAGACATATTCGTAAGCACTAGCACTCATATGTGGGTGGTAACTGCACTAAATCACAACCCTACATCAACTAGTCTACCTTAAGAGTTCTGCACTTCTCGATTCAATTGCATAATTAATCATACACGCAAATGTGCAATGGTATCAAGATCAAGGACTCAATGAAGATATCACAACACAACTCTACAATTAAAATACAAGCATCATAATATGCCAGGCCTCGAGGGCTTCGAATAAGTGCTCGATTGACGAGTCAGTGAAGCAACAATATCTCGAAAGTACGCATATAAGTTAAAACAGTGCCATAAGAGCTAGCACAAACCGATATGACGAAGAGGACAGCCTCCTCCGCCCGGGATCCTCCTAGGTCACTCTGCCGCCGCTGGCCGCACGTAGTAGGCGCCCAGAGTAGTAGTCACAGAGGCGGTGGAGCTCGATCCTGGCTCCACTGGCCTGGACAGCAATCGAGTAGAGACAGGGAAAAGGAACAACCGTGAGTACTCATCCAAAGTACTCAGCAAGGAGCTACATGCAGATATATGTGTAAAGGCCATCAAGGATCAACTGCATGCCGTAATAGAGAAGATCTAGTCCTATCAGATAGCATCTTCCCGAAACCACCATCTTAAAAGAAACAAGAGGGGAGTAGAGTAACATAACTTAGTAAAGCGATTATCAACCTCGCCGCAGATCCTTTCTCGATTCTCGCGAGAAAGAAATCCCGTGAGCCATACTATCCTCAGCTTATCAACCAATTCATATCCATGTCTCATCTCAAGTAACCGGCCTAGTTGTATCGATCGATACAACTCAAGTCTGCTATCAGAGGACGTGCTATCGATAGATGTTTTTCCTCGCAGGGTGCACCAACTACCCACCACGCCGTTAACTCCGCCGATTAACACTTTCTGTGGTCATGCCCGGCCCTAATAAACAATACGAACCCGACCTAGGCTTAGAGAGGCCAAGACGCCGATTAAACCTATGCCAGGCCATCTCCCGGAACTCAAGACGCTATGCGAGGGCGGCCGAAGCGTACTTCCAGTCACTGTGCCTGTACCAACTGCTACCGGCCCGACGCCGACGCCTAATAAGCTTGGCCGATGAGCACGACGCAGAACGCCCATATTTAGCCCACGGATGGTTAGCGCTTATCAGCGAGGCTGGATCAAATATCCAAATCAGTGGATTAGGAACGCAACAAGCGTAACTCACGAAGATGTGACCCGCTGTTGCCTCGAGGACTCTGCGGCAATAGGGAATGTTCGCCACGCCGTAATTATCTCGCGGCACCCTCCAGTCAACCCGCTCACATCACTCGCATTACACGCTGCTGGTACCTCGTGGTCGAACGGTTTTCCAAGCAAGTGGGTAATAATCCAATTAATCGTGAGTCCAAACATCAAGGGAAAACACAGAATCACCCCTGTATCCCACTCAATGTAGTCGCAAGGTGAACATAAGAGGATTCACCCTCGGAATCCACACTTGAGGGTTGCACGACGTAGTCAGATCGAAGTGGTTAAGGAGAAATCACCGATGACCACAAACCAATAGCTATACCTGGCCAAAAGTTATCGTGAGGTGTTGTAGAGGTTTCACCTGTGACTCGGAGGTAACCTCAGTAGTGTCGGTTAAGGGAAGTGATGCGTGTCGGCCTCGGTCTTCGATCCCGCTGATCGGTCCTCAATGATGAAGCAGGGCAACAAGGACAAAGGGGGTCATCATAACAACCAACCTATACTAAGTGCTTTAGGATAAGGTGTAGGTAACAATAGTTGTGTTACAATAAACAAAGTGCAGTATCAGAGCAACAATAATAAAGAGTAAAATCTAGTGCAAGCAATAAGAGAATGGAATGGGCGATATCGGATGATAAAGGGGGCTTGCCCGTTGCCCGCAAGAGAGGATCACAAGACAGTCGAACTGCCACCGCAGCTGGCTTGGCCTCAGTTCATCAAGAGAAGAGGGGAAGAAATGAATACAGATAACAAAGCATAACGATGCATGACACAAGAAGATGCTAGGGCGTGTTCTAACGTGGTAAGAGGGGTACTGTTTAGGGGGAAAGATCCGAAGTTATCCTGCCCTACGCCCGTCAAGGCTGATGAACCGAGGAGAAAGTTTGCAGGTCTGATAGGTTAGAGACGCATGTGGACGAATCTGACCACAGATCCGAATTCTTGCCTTGCCGCTCGAGCAACTTTCATGTTGAAAACATTTTAATCCCGCTACTTGGATTAAAAGTTATGAATTATAAAAGGTTTTATTAATTTCGGAATTTTAATTAATTAATTAATTAATTTTAAAGATTTATGACATCAAGATGAGGTCATACGGACAACAAGAAAGAACAGATGTATCAATAACCCTGCCAAAATCTCCACATATACACTAAGTACTTAATTAACTCTAATCGCATTAATTAACCTAGTTAATTAAGCATTGCTAATTAATAATTAGTGTTAATTAAAGGTAATTAATTAGTTTAATTAATTACCCAATTAATTTAATGATTAGGTTTAACTAATCCAGAATTATTTATTACTCAATTAATTAATTAATTAATTAATTAGTTAATTATTTTAATTACTTTTTTAATTCATTTTTTCGCTTCATAATTAAACATTTCTAAACGCTTTTTGGGTAAATTTAGTCACCACATCGGGCAACGGGCGGCGCTGGAAGCAGTGGTGTCAGACCTACACACTGCCCCATGCTGGCGGCCGAGGGAGCCGGTACATTTGCCATTGGCTGCACAAGTAGCAACGCTTTGCAAGGGCGGCGACGAGGCTTGCAAGGGCTCGTATGGCGGGGAATTTGGGCCGGACGCGGGCGGAGGAAGCCGAACTGTGGGGCAAAGGGTTTGGCTTATTTATAAGAAGGCCGATTATGTGATGGGAATAACTGGGAGAGGGAGGCGTGGTTGGGCGAAGCAAGACGGGCGCCAAGGGTCAATCATGAAAGGCGCAGGGGGTCATGGGAAAGGTAGGGTCAGGGGCTGGCTGAAGTCACGGGCGGTTTGGAGGACCCGAGGAGCTGAAAATGCCGACGAGGGAGGGGAGAGGAGCGAGTTTCACGGGGTTTGCGGTTCCCGCGCGGCTGAGGGAAGCTCAAGAACTGGGGAGGGCTGGGAGGCACGCCATGAGGTGGGCGAGGGAGCATGGGCGCCGAGGTCCCGGCTGGGCTTTGGGGGGCAAGGAGGAGAGGGCTGGCCTGCCCGGGCAGGGAGGAGGAGGAGAAGTGAGGGCGGCACAAGGGTAAACGGGCGGCGGGGAGTGGGGTCACACTGGGAGGCGGCTCACAGGCCTGGGACCTGACACCTGGGGAGGGAGGTGAGTTAATGGGGGGAAAGGGAGGAGGGCTAGGGGTTTCTGTGGGATAAGGGAGGCTGCCCGGGTTGGGTTGCCCGTGGCTCAGCAATGGGCCTGTAAGGGGGAGATACTAAGTGGGGGAGGTGGGGCCGCAATACAATGGTAGATTATCCTCCCCAAATTTTCACTTTCTTTTTCCCTTTATTATTTTTTTTTTTGACAAATTTCGAAACCACGATTTGTTTAAATAATGTAACTGGATCCGCTATAAATCTCTCATACAAGAAATCTCGGTTCCGAGATTTAGGAGGTAGAAGAAAGAGGGCGATATTATTCAGGATCTATCTGCTCCTGTGCTTCATCTTCGAGTGATTCACCATCGATTTTTGAGGAATTTATCGCTTCGACGGTGCTGCTCGCTTATCGAGAATGCGGACGGATGCTTTTATAGGAGAGGTCCCTGCACCGAGCACTTCATGGTCCATCGCCGGATTGGGTCCTTGAAGCTGACGGAGTTGGGACACGGAAACACATCGTGAACTCCGAGAAAGGTCTGACTGAAGCCCGCCATGATTTTCCACTTTTCCAGACAGTGAAAGGCCAATATACAGGAGCTATTGCCCTTGATTCCGTTGCGGAGCACCTTCATTGGTGTAACGCCAAGATAGGCCTTTTTCGCCAGTTGATAGACCGCGTCTTTGTGATGACGGGTCATAATTACTTTTGACGCCGATCGAGCGCCTTTGAGATTCGCGCAATAACGCGGACTTGTTCTTCGCATGTTGGATAATATCCGACCAAGAGTGGACGCTCCCCGCCGACTGGGCTTCGTGGGGTTCGACTTTCATATATAACACTTCAAGGCCATCTTCACTAGCTTGAAAGCTATTATTATAAGAGAACTCAAAGATACGGAGAGAGATTCCCATTTCAGTTTAATGACGACACAAGCTCAAGCATGTCTTCGAGAATTTGATCGACACGCTCAACTTGCCCTTGAGACCAAGTGATGAAAAGCAAGACTGAAGATAAATGAGTCCCCATAGCTTCTTGAAACTCGTCAATCTGGAAGTGAATGTTGCCACGGTCCCATAACTAGTGGAATACCGTACCTGACATATAGAGCGCTGTGTTGGCTAGCAAAAGGATCGCTTCTTCGACCGCCGTAAATGTGCAGAAAGCCGGTCAATGATTTACCAGAATAGTATTACCTTTCGCGATTTGGGAAAAACCAAGGATCTAAGTCCATTTCAACATGGTCCCATTTCCATTCTAGAGATAGGTTGTGTGAGTTCCAGAGGCCTTTTGATGTTCTCGCTTGATACGACGAACGTCACACTAAACATATTAGCAATGTCCCGCTTTATTAGACCACTGTATCTTCATTTAATGTCTTGATACATCTTGGTAATCGCCAGTGGATACATAGAGGCGCATCATGAGCTTCTGCATAACCTTCGAAGTATATCCGTGTTGTCCTCGCTTGGTAAGGTACCACTAGCGGCCTTTGAAGTACAAGGCGCCATCATCGCATAGTGAAGGATGAGGGATTTCTTTCCCCGATTTGTTTAAGCTTAGACCTCAGAGTCGCATCCCTCAGATTGTCTTTTATGGTGCCCAAGAGATCGGGTTCAACAGCCTTGGTATGAGGATCCTTGGGAACAACACGGAGATTCATCTTATAACTCCGGAGGGGGAGCGAAAACGAGGAACATATGGAGGTTCAAATAATTCTTCAACAAGTGAGGGCTGAACTTTGTGAACCTCAAGGTGGTTGCAAGAAGACTTATGCTCAAGGCATCGCCATCACATTAGCCTCGGGCTTCAAGGAGTAGGAGATTCCCAAATCAAACCGTAGCCCATCCATCTCGGGACGGAGGTTCGTGTCTGGCTGAGTAAAATGTGACATCGCATTTTGGTGGTCGGTAGATCTCGAACGACATCGAGATAATGTCGCCACTGCTTAGGCGCATGAATGACAGCAAAGAAGTTCGAGGTCGTGGAATCGGGTAGTTCTCCTCGTGAGGGCTGCGAATCGTCGAGAGGCATATAACCACTTTGCGATCTTATTAGGACACCGCTTAATCCTTTTGACTTCCGAAGGCCAAGAAGAATGACGTAAGTCCTTCTTAGTATCGGAGGAGCTAGCACCGGGCGCTTGTCACTTGTCCTTGAGTTCCGAAAACTTTCCCATTAATTTATCCGCCCATTGAACTTGACGCCTTTTATGCAATAGATTAGTGAGGTTCAATCGGGAAGTTCACGAATCGACGGCAATAGCTGGCGAGACCGAAAACTTCGACTTGCTTAACGCTCTTCGGAGGAGTCCAATCGAGAATAGCCCGAACTCGCTCAGGTTGACGGCAATACCATCCTTAAAATGACATGCCCAAGATAGGTTACTTTTCGAAGCCGTATTCACATTTGGAGAACTTGGCATAGATGATGCTCGTAGCTTTTCCAAAGACACCTAAGATGTTCAAGATGTTCTTCTTCATTCTTGAATAGATCAGATATCATCTGTGATAAAACCATAATGCATTTAACTTGTCGTAATCCATGAATATATAGTTCATCGCAGAGAGGTGGCCGAGTATTGGTTAAGCCGAAGATATGACGTGTACTCGTATGAACCATAACGAGTCACAAATGCGGTCTTGGGGATATCCTCTCAATGAACACGGATCCGGTGGTAACCCAACCTCAAGTCGAAGCTTGGAACACCGACGAACCAAATGGGCCATCATAAAGATCATTGATCCGAGGAAGAGGATATTATTCGAATGGTAGCTTGATTTATAGGATTTGGGTAGTCTTGAACCAATCGGTTTTCCATCCTTCTTCGGGACAAGAGTAAGGTGCTCCCCAAGGAGAGCAACTGGGCTTAATGAAGAGATTTTATTGATTCTCTTTAGCTCAAGGAGTCTGCGCGCGGCATCTTGTAGGGACGCCATTACAGGAGGGTGTCAATCAAGTCGATGACTAATTCGACAAAATGGGGGAACCGAAGTTCTTCAGAAAGACGCCTTGGAAATCGCAAACGACAGAATGTTTTCAATTTCTCGAGGGTGCGGCGTTCAATGCATTCAATGCATAGAGCCTTGCCTTCGCATTTTGAACCGCATTTAGCATTGTAGCTACACCATCATCGTGGGTGCAGCAGATGGATTCGTCTTAGTGGCGCAAACGACACGCCAGAGCGCTTTCAACCAATCCATCCCCAAAATGAGGTCAATGCTACAAGACTTAGCACGATAAGGAGAGACAAGGAATTCCATTCCTTCGATCAACGGGACGCTGCTAAATCATGGAAGTCCGACATTAACCGGGGTGTACTAATGAAAGGAAGCATTCATGTCTTCGCTAAGGCCATGCATGAATGCAAAATCTTCGTGACATGAATGAATGTGATGCTCCCCGAATCAATAAAAGTGATGCGTGTACTGAATTTCACGAGAAGGGTACCCATCACAAGAGTGCTGGTCTTATTTCGCTCAGCTTCAACGTGGGTTGGCCCGAGCTTTCGTCAAGACTTGCCAGAGTTGTTATGGTTCATTGTTTACCGCTACCGCCGAAGGGGCTACCGTTTTCTGGGTTCTCGTTGCACTTAGCACGCATGCTTTTTCCCCGCTGTCCGTGACCAAGCATAAGCCACACAGGAACAGAGCTTGGGGTGGCGGATGGGAAGCTTTACCGCTTAGTTGTGGTAAGGCATTTGTGGTGCATAGTTCTCGCTTCGGGCGATGCATTGGGCCGCATGCATTAACCAAATTCTGCGCTTCATGATCTAGTTCAAGATGCCGGTGTCAATGGTTATACTGCGAGCTCTGGTATTCTCGCACATGCCGACGTTGATAGCTTGACCACCAAGGTATGAATCAAAGTCGCATCACTAGAAGTGCGAAGCTTGATGTCACTGAAAACCGCCACTAACTTCTTTGTCTCCACGGCATCGCTTGCAATATCCTATTTCAAAGATACGTAGACAAGTCCAAGAACTCTCACGATAGTTTAAATAGCCTTTGTTGCTCTGGTGTTATGAACTCACGCTTCTTCCTCCCATGACCTTGAGGAATGAAGGGCTTAAGGCACCGAAGTGAGCCAGATATAGTCCCAAGGGTAGCACGAAGGGTGGCTTTCCCACCATTGAGTCACTGGATCCTTCGTAGTTAGCTGAAGCAAAGGCATATAGCCTCGGAGTACATTTACTCCATTTCATAGATAAATACGAGCTACCATCAAAGATCCTGGCCGAAAGGAGCCGCCAGACATCACCATTTTCATCATGAATTCGCAGAGTTGTCCCACCGGTGCCATTCATATTGTTGCGAGGGAACGAGCCATCATGTTCTCCATGAACCGCATCGATCTGCGTTTACGTTCTCCATCCGGTAAACAGCTGTTATCACGACAATTTCTTTCAGAGAGACTCAAGTCACCAGCCCACAAAATTAGATAAATGAAGCTTTTGCGCAGGAAGACTCCTGTCAGCTGATTGATCTGTCATGTTCTTTCCACCTCGAGTTTTCCATCAACTGATGATTTTCACTAAGACCGGTAGTTATTTGTTCTTTCGTGGGAATCATTTCCGAGGACTTGAAACTTCATGATCACCTCACAATCACCACCATTCTTCGAATGTCCAAATACAGATCCAATCCCTTAATCCAATTGTATCGAGATGAGGAGCCATTAGGAATCCGCACATCTACAGTGTCAACAATCTTGTGAAGAGTGATGTTGAAGACTCAGAGGTGTGCGAGTCCTTTCCAGAACCAAGCATAAACCTTCATGTGCTGCAAATTTAGAGTTGTGGTGAGGATCTCTAATCCAGCATTTAGCAATCAAGACTTTGAAATAACTTACATTGGGTTTCTTGTCGCTGAGGAGTTCATAGGCGTCTTTCTGAAGAATTTAGAAGATATACTGTTGATGATGTGGCACGCAGATCAATTGCTTCCGTGAATAAAGTATATTTTCATCATCACTTTCATCATTATATTCAGATTCAATAATTTTTTTCTAGCCCTAGCAATTTGTTCATCAAGAAATTTACTATAGCAGAGTATCGTGCATAGAAGCAGCTTTCATCATAAGTATCATGCAGCGTATGGCATCATCAATAACATGCAATATCGTAATAATAATGTAAGCAGGTTTAGGTGTCGCTAGCTTACTCATAATGTAGGTGAATCAAGTGCGAGCTAGATGGCAGTTCCTTACCTCCCTCGTAGTTGAGGGATTAATTGTTGTCTTAGCGCCTTCAAGTTCTTCATAGTGTCCAGCAGATATAAATCCCAAGTGACTCAAAGAATAGAGCTATGTCCCCAAGCAACGGCGCTTTAAATTAGTGTTGATAACCCACAACTATAGGGGATAGCAACAACTTTTGAGGGTAGAGTATTCAACCCAAATTTATTGATTCGACAAAAGGGGAGCCAAAGAATATTCTCAAGTATTAGCAGCTGAGTTGTCAATTCAACCACACCTGGAAACTTAGTATCTCGAGCAAAGTATTTAGTAGCACAAGAATATGATAGTGGTGGCAACGGTAACAAAAGAGAAAAGTCAGCAAAAGTAAATATTTTTGGTATTTTGTAGTGGTTGTAACAAAGAGCAGCTGGAAAGTAAATAAGCGTAAACCAAAGATATGGAAAACTCAGAGGCACCGGACCAGCTTATGGATAATTATGCCGATGCGTTCATCATGTAATACCATAACATAGGGTGACATAGAACTAGCTCCAATTCATCAATGTAATGTAGGCATGTATTCAATATAGTCATACGTGCTTATGGAAAAGAACTTGCATGACATCTTTTGTCGCATCCTCCCGTGGCAGCGGGTCCTAATGGAAACTAAGGGATATTAAGGCTCCTTTAATAGAGAACCGAACAAAGCATTAGCACATAGTGAATACATGAACTCCTCAAACTAAGGTCATCACCGGAGTGGTCCCATTATTGTCACTTCGGGTTGCCGGATCATAACACATAGTAGGTGACTATAGACTTGCAAGATAGGATCAAGAACTCTGATATATTCATGAAAACATAATAGGTTCAGATCTGAAATCATGGCACTCGGCCCTAGTGACAAGCATTAAGCATAGCAAAGTCATAGCAACATCAATCTTCGTAACATAATGGATACTAGGATCAAACCCTAACAAAACTAACTCGATTACATGATAAATCTCATCCAACCCATCACCGCCCAGCAAGTTTACGACGGAATTACTTCACGCATCGCGGTGAGCATCATGAAATTGGTGATGGAGGATGGTTGATGATGACGACGGCGACGAATCCTCTCCCGAGCCCCGAAGGACTCCTGATCAGCCTCCCGAGAGGTTTTAGGGCTTAGGCGGCTCCAGATCGAAAACGCGATGATTTTCTTCTGATTTTTTTTCTCCGAAGCAAATATATAGAGTTGGAGTTGGGCTGGAGGGTCTCTAGGGGCCCACGAGGTAGGGGGGCGCCTCTAGAGGGGGGGCGCCCTCACTCTCTTGTGGACAGGTAAGGGCACCCGGTCTTCATCTTTGGCAGGATTTTTATTATTTTTTATAAGACATCCTGGGGTTTCGTGTCATTTCGAGAACTTTTGTTTTCGCACATAAACAACATCATGGCAATTCGCCTGAAAACAGACACATCGGGTTAGTTCCAATCAAATCATACAAGTTTGAGTCCAAAACAAGGGCAAAAGTGTTTGGAAAAGTAGGTACGACTGAGACGACGATCTCGGACAAACTCGATTTAACTCGCAATACGTAAAGACACGGTTTCTACTAGTTCGGGCCACTGCTAGGTGTAATACCCTACCCAAAGGTGGTGGTGGTGGATTTCTAGGCCCCGATGATGAATAGTACAGGGAAGAACAACCTCCCGAGGTTGAGGTGTTCTTGTGGCTAGGTAGGCTCTCGATCGGGTTGGACTGCTAAGATCGATGCCTCTACTATGGTGGCTAGCTCTACTTATATAGGCCCTGGTCCTCTTCCCAAATATCGAGCGGAAGGAGTCAACAACGGCGGTAAATTTGAAGGGAAAACTAGTACAAGCTATCCTCGACAAAAGCGGTTTGCTCGCTAAAAGCTCCGTGGTGACGCCTGCCTTGGGCTCCATGATGACCTCCATCTTGCCATCCTCCTCGGTCTTGGTCTCAAGTGCACCAATATAGCAACTTTTGCTCGATGCCTCGGTATCTTCTCAATGGTGGCCTCCTTAGCACCAAAGAGGAAATAATGATCGCCGCGCACGCGCCCGCCGGGTGTCGCTCGTTATGGCTCACCTCACGAGAGCCTGTGGAGGTTTTGCCCCGCCTTGATATCTCCGGCCTCGTGAGCTCGCTCTAGCAGGCCACCCAGCAGGAGGTGTCGGTGTCAAACCGGCGGATCTCGGTAGGGGGTCCCGAACTCGCGCCTAGGCGGATGGTAATAGGAGACAAGGGACACGATGTTTTTACCAGTGTTCGCCCTCTCAATGGAGGTAATACCTTACCCTGCTTGATTAATATTGATGATATGGGTAGTACAAGAGTAGATCTACCACGAGATCAAGGAGGCTAAACCCAGAAGCTAGCCTATGGTATGATTGTTGTTCTGCCCCACGGACTAAAACCCTCCGTTATATAGACACCGGATAGGTTAGGGTTACATGAGTTGGTTACAATGGTAGGAGATCTACATATCCAGACGCCAAGCTTGCCTTCCACGCCAAGGAAAGTCCCATCCGACACGGACGAAGTCTTCAATCTTGTATCTTCATAGTCTTGGAGTCCGCCATGATGATAGTTCGCTATCCGACACACCCCTAGTCCAGACTCCTCAAGAGCTCCTCGAACCAGGCTTCAATGACGACGAGTCCGCGCCAAGATATTGTCTTTTGGCAGTAAGGCGGTTCTTCTCCAATGCTTCATAGAAGGTTTTGAACACAAGGATAGTGTCCGCTCGCAAAACAAGTTCCACATACCACCGTAGAGAGAATAATTTTGCACAGATCTGCCGACGATTCCGTGTGTGACATCACACCGCGCCAGTCTCTATATGAATTGTTTTACTGCTCCACCTCAGCGTGTCTAGCGAGGTGGTTTCTTGGCACGCCTTATCAAAGCATAGATCGTGCCCTTATTCCGAGATTCCTATCAATACGGACGTTGGTAACCCAACTGCGCTCGCCGGCATGCCTCCTCTATCAAAGGCGTAGTCTTAATCGCCCATGGGGTGGACTCTGGTATTCAACCTCTTTATAATGAGACCAAGGCCCTCTTCTTTTACACCTCCATCGAAGTTCGCCAGGCTCGAAGTTCTAACACCCAAAGCTTAAGATTTAGGCGCTTCGACCTTCGACGATGTCCGCTCCGACCAGACGGGCCGATGGATGTCTTCCTCCGTCACGTAAGAAGAGTAAGCAAAGCTGCGAGACGCCAGTATCTAACCGACAGATCTCGATAGGCTGCCCGCTCCAGGCAGGTCATTCCACTCCCGAGCCCGGCGAGAACGTGGTGTTCGTGGTATCACTTCCTTCGGGTTTAGGCTTCCCGACGGATCCTTCGCAGGGGCTCATGTTTTATTATGGGCTGATTTCCATGACTTGAACCGAGTCCATCCTCCATATCTCGCCATTCATTGTCGATGTGAGGCCTTCCTCCATATTACCCTCACTTTGGATTGTGGCTCAAGACCTTCAAGGTGGAGCCAAAGATGATCGAGGGCAACAAGCAGAGCGGAGGGGCGGTTATAAGCAAATGTGCGATGTCTGGTCTGAGGGCTCTTTTCAAGAGGAGATTGGTTTGTGGCAACGGGAGTGGTTTTATATCACCGCCCCTAGGGGCACCAAAGGGTGGCGCTCCCACCTTCCGCCAGTCCACAACACGGCCGGCCATGGGTCAACAAGGGCTTGATGGGGCCGCCCAAGGACGCCTTTGTTGCAGGCCGATTCAGACCAGAACGCCGCTCTCCCAAGCCTGTGGGAATTTAATCCTGAGGGACCACGAGCTCTTCAAAATTTTATGGGCACGACGCCTGTGGAGATGTATAAACTGCTCTTCGATCACAAGAGAAGTGTCCGACCTGACCGAGGACGCAGGCTAAGTGCAATCGCCTGATACTCAAGTAAGTAGTCCTGAGCTGGACAGCTGTTTCTTCATTTATCATATGTATGCCCTTTAAAGGAGCCGCTTTCTTGAACAGAGGGATAGCCAAGGCAAAGTTATAAGGTGTCCGCCCTCCCAGACCACGCCGGATCCCATGCGCCAAGATGTTGAAGGCCGCCTATTGAAGAAGGCTAAGGGGGTGCGGGAGCACCGCTCCATGAAGGAGGCTTCGAGGAAGGAGGAATCAAAAGTCCCACCTCCAAGGAGAGAAGAGGACCGCTTAAGATCCGGAGGTCAAGGCCTCAAAGAGAGGAAAGAAATTCCGAGAGTCCGCCAAGCAACCCACCGACAGCTTCCCAAGGATCAGCCTCCAACAGGTAAGAAAAAGAAGGGATCTTGTAAATAAGGAACATCCCGATTTATTTCTAAAGATAACCAAATTGTACCTTTGTAGTTCGATTCATTCAAGAGAGTCGCTCGGGGATCTTCTTCCGAGACGATGGAGAGCAAACGCCCACTGCCCCCGCAGGTGGACGACCCCGAGGTGCGCGAGGGTTCTCCTGTCCGCGGGGCCGAAGGTCCGGGCGCTAACCGGGCGGGCCGGAGGAGTGAATGATCGCCGGGAGCGGTTATTCAAGATCACCGTGTTTCAATGGGTACGGTGATTGAAGAATTGCATCCGCAAGAGCGGATTGCATGGCCGGAAGCTTATCGACGGGTTTGAGGTACGCAAAATGATGTACCTTCCCTTATGCATATAGAATGGCTCGATAGATAGTAGCCCCGAGACTCGATGTTGTCAAAATTGACAGGCGTCGAGGATCAAAATTGTTATAACATATCTCGCTCCAAAAGGTTGGAGGCCGGGGCCAGCCGATTAATGAATATAACTAAAGCGGCAATTGACGAGGCGGATGCGGACATCGGACCGTCAATAAACGGTTTGACGAGTCACAAGGTATGCGATTTCTACGCGACACCTGTAAGGGAGCTTGACGCCATGTCTTACTACTTGTATCCTTAATGCGATGGTGCCTTTGGAGGAGCTGGGGAACTCGCCGAGCGAAAAGAGCAAGGAAATAGTAAGCGTCAAAGGGCGGCCAAGAGCTAAAAGTCGAACGGGCTGCTCACCCCAAAAGAGGAAATGGCCGATATGGCCGTAAAGTTGAAGAATACTACCGATCGCGCGAGGTTCTTGAAAGGGAACGCTGGAGCAAGAGGGCTCAAAAGGCCACCCCAATCCAAGGATGCCGTCGCTTTGAGAGCCCAAGGAGGAGCGAGCCCGGGCAATTGGGCCGGAAAACGCCGCGAGGAAAATACGATCCAAAGTATGCTCAATTGAAAGTTGTGGAGTTCGGAGGATGCTTATCCGACTTAGCGCGAAGGGGACGCGATTGAGCACTTCCGGGCCGGCAGAAAGAAGAGCTATATTGGTCGCAATTCCATAGTCCAGCGCCTTCTTCCGCTGATCGATCTTGGCCAAATGGGCCAAGCGAATCGAACCCGGACTTGCCATGAAGCATGTCATGACTCATTTTGGTGGCCGACCCCACCAAGAGTTATTTTGGTTTAGTGCA